>JBBPSA010000015.1:0-23994 GCA_038093355.1 Boletus calvinii | reverse complement strand
GTAGACATGGGAGGAATACTCGTGTGGAACCTCGCGGTGGGAAGACATGAAAACGCGTGTCCCTGCACGCACGCGAAGTGCAATTAGTACAAGCTCTATGAGGTGCACAGCCACTTCAACTACCATGCGCGATGTCTTTGACAATGACGAGCAACATCAGATCCGCTACAAAACACTCAGCTGGCAGGTCACTACGTCCCCTCTTTCTCGACGCCCGCTGACTTGACTAGTTCGTCTCCGTCCTCATGATCGCAGAAATCGTGAGCAATGGAATGCTCTCGCTGCCGAACACGCTGGCAGTCGTCGGCCAGTCTTCTCTCTCTCGATCTCTATCCTTTCTCTAATCTCCCCAAAGGCATCGTACCAGCCCTCATTCTCGTCGTGTTCTTGGGCATATTCGCTCT
Source organism: Boletus calvinii (assembly GCA_038093355.1). NCBI lineage: Eukaryota > Fungi > Basidiomycota > Agaricomycetes > Boletales > Boletaceae > Boletus > Boletus calvinii. The sequence goes on along the minus strand of JBBPSA010000015.1, from coordinate 23,590 downwards.
TTTCACCGCCAAACTGCTCATCGACTTCAAGCTAAACCATCCCAACGTACACACCATGGGTTTGTTCGCCCCAGCTCCCCTTGACCGCGCTCATCGTCTCCGCAGGCGATGCGGGCTACATCATGTTCGGTCCAATTGGCCGCGAGATACTCCTTGCTGGGACAATCATTTTCGCCATCGCCTGTGTTGTGAGTGTCTTGCAGCCGTCTTCTTTTCACGCGGCCCAAACCTTGCACAGGGTGCCGAACTACTGAGCGGTCAGCAGGCCTTGTCCGTACTTTCCAACGGGCGATTGTGCAACACACATTCCGTCTTGATTAGCGGTGCAATAACCCTGCTCATCGCACTTCCTCGCACTCTGGATCGCTTATCATGGATGGGACTTTTGAGTGTCGTAGCAATCACGATCGCGGGCGTCTTATCTATGGTCGGTGCCGGAGTAAATCCATTGCCCGGTCGAGTAATCAGCGCTACGATTCCAACCAGCTTTGAAAACGCGTTCCTATCTGTCACCAGCCCTGTGAGTAATCCTCGCCGCCGAGAGAATCCTAGTTGTACCCATCCAAACAGGTATTTGGCTATGCGGGTACGTATCATCCACGCACGCGCATGTTTGTGGCTAATAACGCTTAGGTCATTTCATGTATGTACCGATACAGGGCCACAGCACCTTTTCATCATGCTTTTAGATTCTTCATTTTGATTTCCGAGATGAAGCGACCGCAAGACGCTATGAAGGTCTTTCAGCACATAGATTGTCGGATAGCTGGCATTCTGACAAACATTGCAGGCAGCTTGGTGCTTACAAGGATTCGCGACCATCTTTTACGCCGTGTTCTCCATCGTCAACTATGCGTACATCGGAAATACTACTCAATCTCCCAACTTTTTTTCCTTGCCTCCCAAGTGGGCAAAGGCGTGCTTTGGGATCGCGTTCGTCAATTTCCTGTTGTACGTGTTACAAGTTTGTTTCCTGTCTGTTGTCAACCACAATATGTATTCGACAGTACTGGGGGGATTTACATCCACACGGTTGCCAAGGTCATATTCGTTCGACTCTTCCGACATTCTCGACACGTTCATTCTCACACTATACTCGGTTGGACTGTGTGGACATTGCTGTGCGTTGTCGGTGTCGTAATTGGTGTGGTCCTTGCCATCGCAGTGCCCATCTTTTCGTATCTTATCGGCATTGCGGCTGCACTGTTTGCGGCGTGGTACACGTATGGTTTGGCTGGGTTCTTCTGGCTGTTTGATACCTACCACCTGAAAGGCGGGATGGACGCTATCAGACAGCGGCCAATTGGGACCATGCTTGCTGTGATGACCATTTTAGCGGGTGCATTCGTCTGTGTCGCCGGAACCTACGTGTTTGTCAAGGAAAGTGGTCTCTAGGTCGTAGATCCAGTCGCAGAGCCTGACGTCCCTACAGCTCATTTACCAGTCTTATGCGGCTGGTACGATTGGCAAGCCATTCGCGTGCTGAATTGGTACCCACGTGACTTGAGTAGTAGGGCAGTGGAAACTTTGTCATCGTCATTACATGAGCCATGCGCTCGCACCGTTGGGCATGCCCCACCAGCCAGTTGTGCATTTACTGCATCTTATAGACACCCTTGGATTCTCAGAAACCCACCTACACCCTCCTTGTATCCCCCTTGTTTCCTGTTATGACCGTAGATGCCTCCCAACCGCAGCACCATTTGCCCATCCACTCACGACCCCCCAGGACATGGGCACAGACTCTTCACGGCTTGTTGTTCTTATTACTATTCATCCCAGGATGCTTCATGGTCCACGGATTCCAACTCTTGTTTGTCCTCCCACTGAAGCTCGTGCCGGGTCCAAATTCAAGGAAGCTGTATGACGAGGGGATCAGGTATACTAAGGGTGCCTTTGCTGCCTTGCTGAGTGCGTCTTTCTCAGAGTTTGCATTCTATGTGAAAGACATGCGTCACCCTGCAGACCTGATGAATCAATGGTTCGCTCCCACAAAATTGTCCATCACATTCGAGACCGAAGGCCAGGGCAAGTTCACCGAGGAAGAGATTGCGAATGTCGTGGAACGTGATGTATCAGGCAAGGTCGTAGCTTTGCACCTACCCTCCAAGTGCGTCATCATTTCAAACCACCAGGTGCGCGTGCCACGCGTGTCTAACATTTGGGTTGGCTGATCCAGTCGCGGCGCTAGGTTTACTCGGACTGGTGGTACGTATGGTGCCTGACATACTTCGCGGGAACGCACAAGGACGTCTTCATCGTCTTAAAGAAGAGTCTCAAGTGGATTCCAGTCATTGGCCCCGTACGAGTTGCCTTCCGTCAACTGGCAAGCTACTCAATTCGCACTAGGGCATGCAAATGTATAGGTTCATATTCCTTGCACGCTCATGGGCATCCGATAAGTTCCAGCTGGCAAGCCAGCTCTCGAAACTTGGGAAGAAGGCTCAGGAAGAAGACAAACCGTTCACATTTATCCTGTTTCCCGAAGGAACGCTTGTGAGCAAAGACACACGACCAATTAGTACCAAGTATGCAGAGAAGATGGGTGTCGTGCGTCGAGGCTCACGCTGCTTTTCATGGGGCTAATGGTTGGAGTGTAGCCGGATCTTTGTAATATACTCCTTCCCCGCTCAACGGGGCTCCATTACAGCCTGCGGTCGCTTGCCCCTCGACTGCCCACGCTCAAGTTACTGGATATAACAGTGATCTACCCAGGTAAAGGCAATCTGAACCTTCAGGAAGTGACGAATTCATAGTTCATTTTCCAAGGTATTCCTCCCAAGGGTTATGGACAGTCCTACTATACCCTGCGATCTATATTCTGTGATCGCGTGCCTCCGCCGGTCATTCACATGCACTTGCGGATATTCGATGTCGCAAAGGATGTGCCCATAGGAAACATCTCAAAGTCAATCCTTTCAAACGGGTCTGCGAACAACCTTGCTGAGCACGATCTCTGTGAATGCGAGAAGGACATATTTGACATATGGCTCCGAAAGTTATGGTCGGAAAAAGATTATTATATCACCCAGTTCTTAGAAACAGGCACAACCCTCAATAAGCAAAAACCAGTCGAGGTTCCCTTGCAGCTGCGGAAAAAGCGGGAAATTGGTGAAGCTTACTGTTTCTTCGCACCAGTGTTCGTAGCATATTGGTGGAAGAGGGTAACGGACCTGTTGTTATAGCTAGACATGTTGCCCTGCTAAACTGTACTATTGTTATAGAGTTAAACAGACAGGTAAATTTATTGGTTGTCATGACTTTTGGGCTTGTTGCAGTTGTTGTTGCCGCTGGATTTGGCCGAGCAAGTACTCGCTAGTGTCCACGAAGCGTTCTATGCAGTTTGCGATGCATGCCTCCTCACCGCGAGCAAAACGACTGCCTGGTGTCCCAGTGATGCACCTGTTGACGGAATGAAAGGTGGAATTTGAGTCGAGAAAAAGCTCCTCACTTGTCCCAACACATGCTTGTGAAGGCGAGGAGCTGGCTATGGGCTTGAGCCTGTCTTTGGCCCTGTACGAGGGCAGACTGTATCTCTTTCTGCGAGACATAAATAGTAGACGGGCAACACGAAGGTAAATACACACCTTGGACGCGTCGTCAAAGCCTAGTCCTTCCATTGCAGTGAGTGCCTCTGATGAGTTCTTGGAGTCCATCTGGTCGCCGCCAGGGTTCAGATGTTCGAGTTCAAGTGTGAGCGTGAGCAAAAACCTGTAATTACGTGATATTAGGGCAAGTCCAAGTCATCACTCGTCGTCGTTGCCGTCGTCGATGCTAACGATGAGGCCGGCGTTTGTGCCGCCGAGCAACTTGTCCGACACCGGTCATGTTGGCCTCCTTGCCTGCACCGTGCCAGCGGGGACCGCTCGACGGCGCTAGTAGTGTCTGGAATCGTGCGAACGCGCGGGAGTCTGTATTGACAGGGTAGCTGCCTCACCGCCTCGTGTCTCTCATGACATCCACCACCGAGTTTTCTGGCTGGCCGCACGAGCCTGCTCCGCTGTGTGTCCTAATTTCAACTCCTTTACCACTCTCGCTCACCACCTTTGACTTTCAGTGTGGGGTACCTCAGCCGTAAGGTACTCCCCATCAAGCGCAACGATGCTGAGCCACTCACACGAGAGGACGTCCAGTTTGATCTTCTCGACCACATCTTCTCAGACACCAACGCCGTCTTTACCAGCCAAGCTCCGGGCACTCCCCCTCACGTCAATTTCCGCGATCTCTATGTCAATGCCTTGTACCACTCCAGCAAATGCTCAAAGGTTCTCAAGGACAAAATGGTCGACACGCCTGCATTCGCGGTTGAACTAGCCAAGATCTCTCTATTGACAAATGTGGGACGCATCAACACAACAATGGCATGTATGCATGGGTGCCACCGATCGTGCATGGTTATTTGATCGTTCTGACCAACCTCCTAGTCTTTCCGGAAATGAAGACTGCCCTTAGGACTTATCACCCCGTTCCGTCTCTACAGAAGACAGACGGAAATGCTCAAGATGCACCCCGCATCAAGAATTGTCTGAAAGCAGCTCTCCTTCCATCAGAGCTCAAGTCGATGCCACCTTCTACCCCAGAAGAGATTCTCGAGAAAAGTGTGCGTGTTTACTTCTTTTCACCTCATTCAATTTTTACAACGAGTCGTACAGCGCGCACGCCAACTTCCTCCAACGAGTGTCGTTAATTTGATTTTCGTCCTCGCGAACCACGCCGCTGTGAGTCTCATACCCCCAGTCGGCAAGGCATAAATCTTGCTAACTTACGAAGCCTCTCGCTGCCACTCATTTTGATCCGCCATTAAATTTTCTCGATCTCTTTCTACCGATCAACATCTCGTCCGCTGACCGAGCGAGAGCCTTTCTTTGGCTAGTATACTATTATCTCGAAGGTCCAGATCAGCCAAATCCGTATGAAGACGACTACTCGCGCCAGAATCCCGGAAAAGTTCCGTGGTTAAGACGGCTGACAGAAACCGAGTTGGCCGAAGAGAATGTCGACACAGCCGAAGAGATCGAGTGGGGAAGAGCCATGTCTGCACAGCGTAATATATTTTTGCAACGCCTAGTGAATTCCCTCGAAAATGAAAAGAAGGCGAAAAATGTGCTTGCATCGTCGTCACAGCGAGGTACTATCCGAGCAGCCATATTCTACGAATGCTTGGCTGACCGCATGCAGTGCCCGAATCTAGTTCCCATCGCTCCCGTTCCTCGAGGCAACCTCACGAAGGTGCCCGCGAGAAGCCCTACATCCACTATCTGCCGCCCCCACGACCTGCACCTGCGTCACAGCCTCCAGGTTAGTCAATGCGCTTTCAACCCTCAGCGTCCTTCAAATACCACCACAGAGAAGCCTGCTGGTAGCTCGTCGCGTGGACCTCAGCGGACTATGCTTCAACGTGAGTGCCCAACGTCAGTATCTTGTGTTGATCACAAAAGGTCTCTTCTATGAACAGACGCTTGGCATGTCGTGACATCCACGGACCCGCTAGTCGATTCGGACGAAGAGTTGATGGACGACTACGTCAGAAACGACTACAGTGAGTATCTTGAATTAGTGCTTCAGATGCAACCTTTGATGATCATTGTAGACCAACGCCTTGCCGTCATTGCCCGGCTTCGTGGAAAGGCGCCGACGCCACCGCCAGAGGTCGTCGCTCCACCTAATAATGTTTCTGATACTCGGGAACATCGATGGCGAACTGTGCAATCATGGAGATGATTCTGATTCGACCACCACATCTGAGTGCCTGACCACGCATGGCTAGAATACTGCCACCTTGTATATTAATCATTGATTGTATTTGACGATTTGGTTAGGCAAACCGAATATAATTGAAGCACGCCTCAACGCCATTTATACTTACTCCTAATAGGCTCAGGATTTGATCGCTTCGCGGTCGAGATTTACTTGGCTAGTTCCCCCGTGTCGAGGTGACGCAGTTTGCAAGGAGAAACGCTTGACGACTAATCTCAAGTATCAATGGCTGCGGGAGGAAGCTGCATACGACAGGATAAGGTCCTAGGTAAGGAGCATGCCCATCAATTTCAAAGGCCGCCTCGCGACACTGCCACACGATCAAAACCAACTCGCGCACTGTACTGCAGTTCGGCTGGGGCACTGCATCTCTTCACCTTGGTGCTGGTCCGCGTGCATTCGTGATGGCCCAGGCCAGGAGGTGGAGAGCTACGACGCCCGAGGGTCACAATCATATCTCGCGCAGTGTCGGCACGACTGGTATGCAGTGTGGGTCCAGCCACAACAACATCGACTGTGCGGGGAATGACTGCGCGCCTTGATCCTAGTGTCAGATTGCACGGGTCGGGATGCTCTGGGTGGATAACCCGCTGAGCGGAGGTGGATTCGAACATTTCATCGTTCAGCGCGAGGGATCGCACGGGGATGGTCTTGATCTGATCGTCCGCAGGACCAGAAGACAAGCTCGAGGCTTTCAGGAAGTTGGGCAGTCGAGGTCGAGAGCAATCCTTTTTGAATGATACATGCACCGGTTTCAGACGGGCTGTAATTTCATCTAAAGAAGGCGGGGTACGTCTCGACTTGTTCGGCATGGCCGGCGGAAACTTTGAGTTCGCAAGGGGCTGTTCAGCGACGAGTAGGCCGCATTCTACCTGCTCCTCCCACCCAGGATTGGCGGGTGAATTGATGGCCAAATCCTCCAAAATATCAAGGGCGAAATATTCAGATTCGAACCCGCAAGGTGAAATAGAGCAGTGGGCAATCCCTGGTGACTCTAGGGGAACCGCGGGGATGGATATTATGGCCGTGCGTGAAGGTTCGGCGACTTTGGACAGGAAATGAGAGCGTCGCTCGACTGTCCAGATTTCGTTAAAACAAAACACCCCGCCGCGCAACTAGGAAACCTACGTTGTTTGAGACTCTGATTCTTAAGCGCTAACTCCTTACGGAGACCGGGCCCTTTCTGTAACCCAAATTTGGCTCTTTGGTCGCGCGACACTTGGAGCAATGAGTTAAATTGATCCCGATCGAGTCCCTTATGGGGTGGACAGTTGACAGGCCGCAGAGGTGATGAATGCCATGGGAACGAGGGTGGCAATGACAACCGATTCGCTCTATATCCATCATCCTCGACATCCAGCTTTGCAGATGAGAACGGAGAATACGGATCAGGGCGGTTCTTCTCTGGCGGTGCTGGGGTGATGCGTATGGTAGGAATAGGAGAATTGATCAATAGCATGAGTCTAAAAAAAAGGCGACTAGTGGAACGAAAGCGACCTGCGCTAGGGAAAAGAACGAAGAAGAGGGAAAAAGAATGGACAGGAGAAAGAGTGGATGTATCAAGTTACGCGCGGTGAAGCTGTTAAATGATGATCAAAATCGGGACGCGCGCCATCCGCGTGGCGATTGACAGCATTTGTCTCACGCTCGGGACAACCCTCACCATGGATGCAAGGGAACGTCTAGACAAGGCCAATGAACTGAAGCTTGAAGGGAATGACTTGTTCAAAGCAAGCAAGTGGAACGAAGCCCTAGTATCATATAGAACAGCACTTAGCCACCTGCCTCCACGAAACCGATCAGCTGAACCAGAGCTTGATCAAACCATTATCGATTCTCCAAGACCGACCGGAGATCCCGGCGTGGCAGCGGTATCAGACATTCCGAGCACACTTGATGCAGGGTGCGCGAAAGCACGAGCAGTCCTGCATGCGAACATCGGCGCATGCCTGTCAAAGCTGGTGAGCTGAACCAGTTTGTCCGTGGGACAATCTCATCCGAACGAATGGGCAGGACGACCACAAAGGAGTAGTAGATGCGTGCTCACAAGGTGCGTACACACGGCTGGCATAGCTATACACGCTCTGAGCCGTGGATCATAGCCCTCAGTGATGACCCACACTATGTCAAGGCACTTCAGCGAAGGGCAACATCGAACGAGAAGATTGATACATGGTCATCCCTCACCAGCGCCCAAGAAGGTCGGTACAATAGTGAGCTGGCGATCGCTACTAACACAACAGCTAGATTACAAGCTGCTGGTCGAGCTGCTTCCCCCCAGTTCAGCAGAATTGACGCGGGCAAGGAAGGTTCTTCAGTCCCTAGAGCCTCGTACGCGAGCGGCCCAGGAAAAAGAGACAGCCGAAATGATGGACAAGTTGAAAGGTCTCGGGAACACGATCCTTGGTACGCCTATCTTTCGTGAGATCAGCAATTCATGTCAAAATGGGTCAATTACTAGGAAACTTCGGACTTTCCACTGACAATTTCAAGTTCGAACCGAATGGTCAAGGGGGCTATTCAATGAACTTCGTACAATGACAACTCAAGCTGGCACATTCATGTGTACCGTTCATAGACTCGTTTGTTCACTAGACCGTCCTTGCTCATCACGTTCGTCGATGTATGTCCCCCTATGAGTGAAGACTTGGAACCTATTAAAGGGAAATACCTGCCAAGAAGGGTTTATACTACACTCGTAAGCGACATACACGAGGCAACATACCCTGGCAATGATTCTGCCTCTTATTAATCCCATTGATACTGGACCATAGTCTCTTGAGTCAGTTGAACATGCCGCATTATCCCCCACTATCCAGACATGGCCTTTTGGAACAACGACGTGTTCCCCCGAGGGTGCTTTTAAACCTGTTGGATCGACACAGACAACGTCTCCTGGGAGGCCAATGATTCTTTTGCAGATGATTCTGTTCGGTTTCATGGGCGATTTGAGGGAGACCAGTTCTCCTCGAGTCAAGTTGTATGGCGCGATCCGGTGCGACGCGATGCTTTCAATTGCAATTTCTCCCGATGTCTCGAATGTGGGGAGCATGGATGGGCCATCCGTCTGAGAATGTCATCAACGTTTGAAAAGAGATGCAATGCGGTACGCGCACCAAACAAGGGCTTCCGACATTTTCTTTGAAGAGGTGGAAGAGACAGGCAATGTTAACAGCCTGTGTGATTGTATTGGGTCAGTCACGTCGCATTGTGAGATTGAATAGACAGACGTGGATACACCCTACTGCGATATTCTTTAGCAGTTTGAACTGGGTAATATGGATGCGAAAGCAAGGATGGGTCATTGATTACTGGCATGCGTCCGTCTCGTGGAACTTGAAAGAGTTCAACATACAACAACGCGCTCGCTTCAAACACCTTGGCCTGGGCACCCACACATTGACACACTCGAGCACTCGGCGATCGCGGCCATCCATAGACTAGAATTGTTTCCACCTTCTGCTTCATTATCGGATTCCTCTCCTCTCAGGCTCTTTGTCCACCATGTCGTTGAACATACCCGTGCCAACGGTCGCAGACCTCAACCGTCTAACCTATCTAGGAGCAGCCAAACTCAAAGAAGCGATGTCCCGTCCGGACGGCCAACCAGAGAAGCTGGACTTTAGTATCATGGCAGGCTGTTTCAGTTGTGATGGGATCCTGTCACAACATACGGGGCAGAAGGTACCAAGTCTGTCCTTCAAGTGGCACATGTTGCCTTGTACTTATTAGCGGTCAATAGCCGTTGATCTGTTCGGCCTGTAGGTCCGCCGTTTACTGTTCTAAGAAGGTATACCCCACATTACTTGGAAGTTGGAGTCGCTGAGGGCAGTTGATGCTGTACTATTAGTGTCAAGTCGCGGATTGGAAAATCGGGCGATTTGGCGCGGAAGGTCACAAGTTTTTCTGCGAAAAAAATAAGGTGGGTACGGATTAGATCAAGCGAAGCGTGAAGGTTATGTTGTACATCCTACAGCGCCACATGCTGAGAGTACCGGAAGTACAAGCTATTCTCAAGCTTTTTCCGTGGGGGAAACTCGAGTCGGATGGCACCTTTGCCGAATCCCTCATACGTGCTTACTTTTCTGTTTTGGGAGCTCAAGGCTATGGATACTGGAGTGAAGCTGGCGGTAGTGCTCCCCATCAACCTCAGCCAAACACCTTGGGTAACCACGGGAGTCCGTTCAGCGTTGGTCCAGTCGAAAGCTATCAGGATGGCTATCTGCTTCTCCTTGATCGGCATCTCGACGACAAGGCAGGATGGAAACTTGAAGATAGATTAATTCCTAAGCTCCACTTCGAACCCGGATGTGAACCAGTGATCGGATCCTCACCTAACGTGGTTGACTGGAAATCGTGGTACCAATGGCGTTCCTTGCCTTTCGACTCTCCTGCTGCACTCCTCATGCATTACCCCCTCACTGTATACCACTTGTTAGTCAATGTCTTAAAAGTCGCAAGCCCAAGTCGCGGTTCTCGCGAATGTCGACAAACGCTTAGTGTTCACTATCTCGGGGCGGAAGTTGAGCTAAACATGCTCCCACTGTGAGTCTTTCCAATATCTCTGTCCCCTTCGGATTTCAGACAGTGTTTGGCAGTTTCTCGGAGCTGGCGTTGTTATTACCGCACACCGACATCAAGCTTACGTTCTTCGGTTTCGCTGTGCACACGATCGTACAAAAGGCAAACAAGAAAAATATCGCTGCACATGCAAAACGAAACGAACCAGTGTACACGTACAAAGGCCCCGCATCCATGGGACAGAGCACGTTGTCGTTGTACCTTTACGGAGAACACGAGAACTGGGATCCACGCTTCATCTCTGTTGCAAACAACCTTCCCGATGCCATCGTAGCCCTCAATGCTGGATTGCTCAGCTACAAAGCGTGGGCATCTGTTATTTTATTCTGTCACGTAGAAGATATGCCGTTCGGCGTGACGGAGTACGCTGAGCAGTCCGCTGAGGTGCAGAGGGACTCGTTCTCCAAGATAATTCACCATGCCATCCCAAGTTTAGGGCCACGTATGAGCACGGCTCAGCTCGAGGATCTGGTGAAACCACGGCAATACCCTATCGAGTTTAATCCTTTTCAGCGACCTGGTCAACGGCCCATCGGTTCTACACGGCTTCCAAACGTTTCCAATGGGTTTACCATTAGGGTTGTCGGACGGGAATCTGTAAATGGGGGGGAAGAGGATAGCTTAGGCAGGGAGCCCTCAGATATAGACATCATGGAACAGCAACAAGTGCGGCAGCTGATTGATGCAACACAGGGGATGTCGTTGAACAACCTTGACTAGTTTATCTTTTGTTGATAGGCGTGATAACATGTTGTGACTGTGACGCCATTATGTCTTCGTTCAAGCGGAGGGCACCACCTACACAAGTTGCTCTTCCACCCGGGACTCGCACATGTCCCATAACCATATCCACGATTTTAACGTCGTCTGGAATCCCATCCCTTGATGACATCTTGGGTGGGGGCATGCCGCTTTCATGTTCGTTGGTGGTCCTCGCACCCGATACCCAATCTGCTTACGGCGAGTTGGTGCAAAAATACTTTATTGCTCAAGGCATCGCAAGCGGTCATAAGGTATGCATTGTCCACGAAGATGGGCTATCATTTGCGAAGGAATGCATGTGGACACCCACGTCGAGCTCAAACGAGCCGATGCCCATATTGGATGAAGATGACAGTGTCCGGAGCGAAGAGAAGATAAAGATCGCATGGCGCTATGAACAGATGAAGAAATTCGAGACAACGGTGACCAACTTGTATGTCCCGATTCTTTGAGCAATCGGAGGATGATTGACCATTAGTTTTAGACCCGCAGATCATTTTTGTGACACGTTCGACCTGACATGTCGCATTCCTGTGACTGTGATAGACGAAGCCCATAATGCGAAGCGGCTCATACCGTTGGACCTGACTATAAAAAACGATCTTGCAGCGTCGATGGACGGACTCATGAATCAGATAAGGCATGTCCTGGCGACTACACCATCGACTGAAGTTGTTCGCCTTTGCATAGTAGCTCTGGGATCCCCTGAATGGGGGGAATGCTGCTCAGCAGTAAGAGACTCAATCTTGTCTGAGTGCGACTCTTCACTGGTACACAGGATGTGTTGCGCTTTTTGTATACCTTACGCCGACTGCTGCGTCAGTATCCTCGTGCTTGTGCCTGTGTCTCCCTTGCTCCGCACCTTTGCAGGGTAGGATCTGGATGGGTACAGAAGGTCGGTTGGGTGACCGATGCAACTATCTCGATGTCAGGCTTCGGTGGTGCGCATAAATTGAAATTTTGCGTGTTACTATGCAATGACAGCCCCACAGCGAATCCGGCATTGACAGCTCTTTTTCCTTCCCACCATGGTTTGGTGCAAACTCATAAATTGCCCACACCACACAGTATCCTTCCCACGAGCGACAGATACTCTACCCTGCGGGGCTTGGCGTCATCTGCAGCAGCAAACATTGGCACTGGAGAAAATAATCTCGCATTCAGGTGTATGCGAAAGAGGCTCGTCTTTGAAACGATGCATCTTGATTTGGAGGGGGGTGTCACGGAACGGCGCACGAAGCCATCGTCGACTGCAGACATTGGACAGACTCCCACGCACGTCAGCAACACTACCGCGCTCGCTCGCGTCGCAGTGGAGCTTGAAGAGACCCTGGTGGACATGAAGACCCAAAGTCGTGTACCGTTGCAGGGTACCGAGCCTGGCACGACCGACGCAAACCCTGAAAGGTTGAAGCGGGCAAAGAAGAAAGTAGCTTTTCATTCAGACAGACCTGATCTGTACGACTTTTAGATATGCGTCCATCTCGGATACGGTGGGTCGGCAAAAGCGAAGCATTCGGTAGATGGTTAGCTTGGGACACGTATGTGGTCGTTATTTGAGTACGGCAGAGTCGGCCGCAGGGAGGGGCGTTGGAAAATATATTTCCAGGACTACCACGATGCGGACACGTCGGATGTGTCGCTGTCACTTTGAACGTTTCAAAGCCACAGCCTTGTGCGAGAAAACCGAGGAGATGGGCTCGGATATATATACTCGGAGTTTTGGGGGGCCTTGGGTGCTGATACGGCGGGCGACGAGAGTGGGGGGTGGCAGGAGGGAGCGTTGTCAGACATGGTGATGTTGATGATATGATGGAGAGCTGTACGCCTCAAAGTGCTTGGGAAAGGCGAGAATTTACATAAAGAAATGTACGAGCAAAGGTACATAATATTGTGTAGTAAATTTTCGCTCGAGCGTGTCTCCTCGTCGTCGCTCCCGGGAGCATGTAAGTCGCAAAATTTGAACAAGTGCTCGTTCGGCCTCTCACTCTGCGCTTGTCAGGTATCACCACCACGTCCTCCTCCCCTCTGCAAAAAAGTCCGCTTCCGCTCCAAGTTCTCCAAAGCCCTCCCCTCCCTTCCTGCATGCGCTCGACAAGCCTCTTCCACCCCCTCCACTGACCTCCGCTCTCAAGCATACTCTCAGTACCTCCGACATGGACGCCCACTTGATCCGTCCAACGAGCTGGATAGACATGGTCCGCTCAGACGGCGATCACCCCAGTAAGCATATATTCGCTCTCGGTGCTTGTCTGTAATTTGCCGCCATGGTACCTCGTTTCCATACTTCAATCCGGCACTTGATTTGGGTAACCTCGTCAAGATCTGTTTGTTTACCACGGGCCATGTCAATTGATACGATCACCCCTTCCTTGCCACTTCACCTCCCGACCTGCTTTTCACCTTCGTCCCTGAACTGACTCCCCTTCAAGTTTCAGATTTTCTCGCTACCAATTCTCTTGCACTGCCTCCTTCTCTGTACTCACGACCCCAGCTGGGTCCCCATCCACGTGCACCGACACCCTCAGCCGTTGGTGAAAACTACTTTCATTCCCAGTTCCCAGATCACGCCGCGCACAGTTTCACCACGATGATAGCTGCCGATCGCCTTGCGCTTGAACCGACCCCGGACTCGACCTCGGCGGCTCCGTCACCACCACATGCACTGCACTCATTGTCGCGTTCAGTCCTCGCTAGGTCCGTGTCCGAGAGCGAAACCTTCTTCCGTTCCGATTCCTCCCCTCCGCCGTCTTTCGCACGCCCCCCAAAAGTTCCATCCATAGACCCTTCACACTTCCCGGATCCATATCCACACCGGCTGCCATACACCCGCACTTCAGACCGGCCTTCCTCAACTCTCCCATCCCTCTCCTCGGCCGGTTCGTCCTCCGCATCGACACGCTCTTCCGCGTATACAAGCTCAGGAAGTGCATTGGCCACGAGTGACCACGGGCACGTGCAAATAGTTTCCGGAGAAGACGAAGAAGTTGGTGTCGCGGTAGGAATCTCGTCCGACGAGGTGGCCAAGGTACTTGCGGGCGAAGGCACAACCTCCTCAGCAGGAAGAACCCCAATAGACCAAACACGGTGGTCCGAATACTCTGCTAGCATTAGATCAAGATCCTCTTCCATCGGGCTCAGTAACACCAACAGCCTGCACGAGAGTAGCATACCGCGGCTTCGGGAAAATCCTAGTTTCGATATGGCTTGGCAGACGGTCGACGAAAGGGATGAAGTTGGCCTAACGAGCGGGGACGAGACGGATGATTTCGGTGACGACGAGGACGGTAACGAGGGCAGAGGCGAAGAGCGCACGTCCGCAATTGTCGTGGCCGAGGAAGGACGAGGACTGATTGTGAAAGGAGATGGAATCCCCATCGTACAGCTTAGAGTTGAACCTGGTACGCCGGTATATAACATTTGATCGCGCCCCTCCTGATCCGAACATTAACGCTAGGTACCACTCATCTCCTGGTTGGCTCTTCCAGCACCCCCAACTCTATTCCTGCTTTTCTTACAAACACGTTGCCGCAAATTTGCCACTCGCTTCTGGCGCTAGACATCTCTGCCAACTTCCTCGTCGCGTTGCCACCTGCACTCGCTTCCTGCGAGAATCTTGAGGAGCTAAATGTTGCGTCCAACCCGCTGCGCGTGCTACCAGTTTTTTTGTCTCATTTGGTAGCTTTGCGAGTACTCATCGCGGACGCCACTGGAATCAGCACGCTGCCAGACTCACTCTCTGCGCTCGATCGGCTTCATACTCTCAGCATCCGAAGAAACAAGATGCATGCCCTTCCTAGTTGGCTGTGTCTTTTGCCGCTCTTGCAAGAATTATATCTTGATGGCAACCCATTTCAGGGACCGTGGCAGGCTCTAGTGGAACCGCTTCTCTCCAAAGTCCCTGCTACGCCGCTGTATCCCCCTTCGACGCCTTCCATCCATTTACCTTCCGCTTTCATACCTGACTCGTCTGTTGGGACTGAGACCGATACGGATTCAGACCCTTGCAGCGCTGACCACGATGCAAGTTTCGCACTACCTCCCGAGGACGACACCATCATGCCAGGGCGAGCACCCCCTCTTGAGCGCTCTGTTACTTCGCCTGCTATTTTACCGCCGGTTCCTCCTGTCCCCGATCGTGGCCTTGTGCGAACCAAAACTACGCCGAACCGACCGTATCAACCAAAGTCACGCCCACGTACGGGGACCCTCTTTGACAACCCGAAGTCGGCAAATCGCCACCCAGATGAATCAGGTTATGGAATTGAGCATGAACTTCGGAAGATGAAGAGTGCCGGAGAACTCCGCACGAGTTTCGAGCGACCCCGTGGGTTAGTGGAGGATCTCGCAGTCACGACACCCGAGCGGCCACCCATATTACCCTACTCTGGTTCAGCTTCTAGTTCCAATCTGCTAAGCATTGCCGGGGAATCCCCCGAGTCAGAGCACCTTATTGTTCCTAAGCGTTACGCGAGCCTGGGTGTCTCGGCTCTTACGCCCACTCGTGGTTCGAATAGGCCGACCCACTCGAAAAGCCTCTTTGATGTCACCTGGGAGGGTGGGGAGACTGATGCTGTGGAATCAACACGTTCTTCCTTCACTTCTCCGCCTACTTCTCCTCCTCGCTCTGTACAACCTCAGCAAGGCCATGGTACGCCCAGCCCGGTAGACCGACAGTCAACCTCTCGAGGACGTTGGGGATTTTTAAAGAAGATGTCGATGGGGAAGTTGAGAAGCGATTCTCCAACAACCTCTCGGCCAAATGGTCGTGCTCTTCGCCCTGACGTCATTATTGGCAACCCTCCGCAACTTCCGACAAATACCTTGCCTCAGATCGATGTCCGATTCTCAACAAGTGGATCCTTGGGTCCTATGCCCAACTCCACTCCAAGCGTCTCCCTGTCTGCGCCTATAGACGAGGAAGATCTCACAGTCCCTGCGAATGCACCTCCCCCCGAGCCATCGAATTTAGGCAGTTCCCTCGCTCCGACGGCTTCTCCACGAGCCTCCAAGCGCAGGAGTTTTCTGCCTGTGGATGGAAGTGCGGTGACAAGCTTGGTCGTTCCTTCTCCCACTCGCTTTATCCAAGAAGCCTCAGCTATTGGTAACGTCGGTGATTTGGATGAGCCAGCAACCGGTCTGCGTCCACCCTCAGCTGTTGACGCAGAAGATTTTGTTACACGCAGGGAAGAAGAAAGAGCAAGGGAAGCATATACGCGGGCTTTGCGCTCTGTAATGGCGTATCTAAAAGATATGAACGATTTGAGCCTATCCCAAGGTACCACCCTGTCCATGTACGGCGGATCTCCGGAGGATTCGCTCAGCATATCCATATCGCGTTCTCGAAGACCCACAGTCGTGGAGAGGGCAAGCTCTGAAAATACGATCTCTCGAGCAGCTTCGCTATCTGGTCAACTGCGATCACCGGAAGCAATGGCAGGGTTGAGGAGCGGGACGGCTTCACAGACCATTAGCGTCGCAACTACCGATAGCAGTGGCTCCTCTGAAGAGCGAAAATACAAGGACGATAAGGGAAAGCGGGCCCTTGTCATTCGAGAGATCGTGGAGTAAGTTCCAGTTTGATATTTCTCAATGTAAAGCTAACACCCCGAATAGGACCGAAAGGACCTACGTCAAAGGACTGCAAGAACTCGTCGACATTTACGTGAAGCCCAGTGCTGCCCCGGTCAACCTCATCAGTAGTGTTGGTTCCGGCAAAGAAACCATCATCCCCGCATCAGAACGAAAAGTTGTTTTCAGTGGTATTGAAGCCCTCTTTTCTTTCCACAGCGAGAGCTTCCTTCCTGCGCTGGAAGCAGCAGCGGCACCTTTGATGAGGCGCCCTTCTGAGGGCGAAGAACTCGACGCGGATGGCCAACTCTCGACCGAGGTAACGAAAGGAGTTGCAGGCATTTTCTTGAAACACGCTGCATTCATGAAAATGTATTCTTCGTATATCAAGTATGTTCGCGTGTGTCGTTGTGAAATGGGTCTGCTGACGTTTCCTCCAGCAACTTTGACAACTCTGTGCAGAGAATCAAATATTGGACAACTGACAGAACCCCAGCAGGGAATACCAGTCCAGGATTTACCCTATCGCCCACCAGTACTGGCCTCCCCAGCAACGCTATTTCCCTTCCTAACCCTACGAGTGACTCGATGGCTAACCTCACTTCTGGCCAAAGAAAGCGCATCAGGACGTTCCTCAAACGATGCCGCGTAAACCCTCGTCACTCCCAACTCAACATGGAAGGCTATCTGCTTTTGCCCGTTCAGAGGATACCCCGATATCGATTGCTTGTGAGTCACAGGTGTCCCTGCGACTCCAACAGATGCTAATGGTTTTACAGCTGGAAGAGTTGATCCGAAGCACCCCGCCTACTTACTCGTTCATGGACGACGCACTCGATAGAGCACTCGCTGAGATATCATTGCTGGCAAATAATATGAACGAAGGAAAGCGGGAGTCCGAAACTCGACGGAAACTGGTGCAATGGCAAAGCAGAATTAGAGGCAAATTCCCCAGTCCCCTAGTTCAACCTCATCGGTAAGCATTATCGTCGCTGTATGTCCCATTGTCAATGACTCCTTGAAAGGCGTCTCATCATGGATGGACCACTGATGTTGACTCGCGTCGTCCGCAAGACCATTGTATCATTTGAGACTGTCAATGCCCAGGGCGATGTTTCTGCTGTGCAGGTTGACTGTCTCGCTCCTGAATTGACACCTCGACCTCTAGTTGGTATTCTTTGCAATGACCTTTTGGTTCTTTGCCGTGATCCGAGCGAGGGCAGAGATCCCATATCCTCGGTGGACCTTTGGGCCGTCCTTCGTATGCAAACATTGCCACAGCCAGCCAGTATTGTTCACGGCAATGGTAACGTCCACGCATGTTTTGGGGATGGAGACAGGGCTGATCTGGATTAATTGCAGCGTTGCGAATCGTCGACAACAAAGCTATTCTATATTTTGATGCCCCCTCACCTTCGGAAGCCCTGAATTGGTTTAGAGGTAATGGAAGAGTCCGACTCTGAGAAGAGCAGCGCTAACATCAGAATCTAGCTATCAACCTGCACATCCCTTCATCCAAATCATAGACAACGAACACTCATTCACGCAGTCCTTTTCGTTTTGAGCGCGACTCTGATTACATCGATTCTGTCGATGTATGGGCCCAGGTCGGCCTCGTATATATACAGTCATTAAGTTCACTTGCATTCTGTTACGCGTCATCTTTCCACTGTATCACCCACATTGTTCCCTCCATTCTTTCGTCAGTCAGGTAAAGTAGTAGCATTTAAAAATTCAAAGTTCAAGTGCCCTACATCGTCGACCAAGAATCTTTGATTACACACGGGTATGGGAGGGTACAACACGGGTATGTGTGGTACTACGGGGACACGGGCGGGATAACAACAACAGCTAATAAACGGTTTCTGGCACATTCACATCTTGGCCAAAATATGAGATGTTGATGCGGAAGCGAGCAATATTCGCGAAACTCACCAGCCATTTCCAGAAAGCTTCCATCTTGTTCTTGGGTGGGGTATCCGGTTCCTCTTCTGCCTCGATCTGCGCAATGTCGGACACGAAATCCATATCTTCTGGCTTGATGAATGGAGTGCGGTAGTAGAACCTGGCTCCAATGTATAGGAGAGGGAACAGCGCGAAAGGGAGATAACTCGTGACGAATTGTGCGGCGTCCCATTTGCCCTTGAGGAAGACACTCCAGCCGTTGAACTGGAACGATATCAAAACCATATTTTAAAGTGGAGAATAATATACGAGACATACCAGACAGATGATCAAGGTTGCAATGGCTCCGTACCACGCGGCAAATGGTTGGAAGCGAGTGTGGTACGGAAGGGTCCTGCGATCGATGCCCTGCACCTTCATGCCGCTATAGAAGCGAATATAGGTTATACAGATACCAAACCAGGTCATGAGGCCAGCAACGGATGTCATGTTGGCAAACCAAGTGAAGACCGTTCCGGCACCGCTGGATATAGCCATGAAGGCGAGTAGAGTAAACGAGGCACAGAAGATGACAGAGACGTAGGGGAGACCAGACTTGGACGTTCTCGCAAAGACTCTTGGTGCATTACCAACGACAGCCAAGCCGTCTGCTCACATGTTAAGTCAGGCGCTCGGATCGGGAGGTAGTGTAAAAACGCACAAAGAGCACGCGAGGACGTATAAAGGTCACTGGATGCGGCTGACCATGCTGAAGTCAACAAACAGGCATTGATAATCTGTCGTGCAATAAACATCTTGTGACAATTGGGATGGTGCCGGTACTTACCGAAGGCAGAGATTTAATCCCAGCGGTTTCGATTGCAATCACGAATGGCGAGGCTGCAGTCCCACTATTGAGCACCAGTTGTGAGTTCGTGTAAGGGACGAGCAGGCCGATCACGAAAGTGCCGAGAATGTAGAACAAGAGAATACGGATATATACGCGACGAATTGCTCTGGGAAGGTTGCGACGTGGGTTCTTCGTCTCGCCAGCAGCAATCTGGGAAAAGTGAGCGCCAGGAACAAGGGGTTAAGAGGCCCAACTTACGGCGACAATCTCGGTACCAATGAAAGAAAAAGCAGCATTGTCAAGGACGGACCACCACCCGAGGAACTGGCCCGTTGCACCAGATATCCCCCGATATTGAACAAAAGGACCAGGGTTCTTCCAGTAGCGGAACCCAATCCGATCATGATCAGGTCCACCTCCGAGGTCAAGGACGATCCCCAATATGATAAGACCAGTGATTGTGATTACCTTGATAGAGCTAGAAAGCGCATTGGCATGTGAGAACAAAAAAAAAGGTCGGTAACCACCCACGCGAAGCAGAACTCGGCCTCCCCATAGGCACCGGCGCCTAACATGTTGATGGTAACGACGACGATGATACACATTGCCACCCAGACCGCATTGTTGACATTTGGATGCCAGTAATCTATCAAGAGGGCAGCAGCAGATAACTCGGCTGGAAGAAGTATTTATGAGGTCCCATTAAAAGAAGACGGGCGCTAAATATTCACCAGGAGCTGGGGATGCAAGTCAGACGGGAGGAGTCTAGGAGGACAAAGAAAAAACATACCAATGATCGTCCAGTTGTACCAGTAATTCCAACCCATCGCGAAGGACAGGGCAGGATTCACGAACCGTTCCGAAAGTTTGATATGACCACCTGCGATTGGCAAGTACGCAACCATCTCACCCAAAGACACCTTGGAAGGACTGTGAACTAGAGTACTGCAGGAGGAGAAACGACTGACCATGACTGCGAGTACGATTGTACCCATGACTATATAGCCCAGCAGAAGACCAACGGGACCACCATTTGCAAGGGAGGTGGCCGTTCCGACGAACAGGCCGGTACCGATGACACCACCAATACTGGACGGATATTGGGATCAGAAAGAAGGGGGGAGGGGGAGATATACCTGATCATGGCTACATGGCGATTCTTGAGCTGCCTTTTAAGTTTATTAGGGTGAGCAGAGGTAGCAAACTCTTCATCTTTCAAGGAGCCGCTATCGTTGTTGTAGGAGACCTGTGTGGTATTCTTCTCGGAGGCCATCTCTGGCACGGGGGGATAAGAAAGAGAAGATATTCAAGTTGGACCTGAGCTATAAGGGTCACTTGTGTGGCGGTGTTGGTGAGGCGAGCGAGGACGGTAAATGAGGCAACAACATCCAGTGACACAGACCGCGCACACTGCCCGTCAGGTCCTTAGATCCGAACTGGACGTTGTTTGGGATCCAAATTTCCAAACTCCTAGTCGCTAAGAAACCGGAGGTACTAGTGCCACTATCATGTGCTTCCTGTGGCCGATAGCTGTAGTCCAGGCACTTTTGTACGAACATAGTAGCCAGCGCATCTGTTACCTCTGGTTAGCTCGCAAAGGGCTCAATGACGGTCTGTGTTGTCATGATCGATCATGATCGATCGAGAAAATACAATACAATCGAAAAAAGGTATACTAGAACAGGGCTCGCTATCCCTGGCAACGAACCCAGGGCATCAATGATCCAACAAGCGTAGATAGCGTTCTAAGCGATGGGAGAGTAAAATCAACCAACTCCGGTCGCGCATTCCGTGCCATGAGGCGTTTGTATGCCCGCGAGTACACCCCAACGCGCGGCCGCCGACAATTTGTCGAATCAGGAAATGGTGTGCGTGCCCTGAAAGATGGCTGCTCCGTAAAACGAAGCTTCTTACAGGGTGAACTCTGGTTGTTCGCATCGACGCCGTCGTCGTCGTCTCGTCTCCGCTTCAAGATACCCTTGGGTGCTCTCGAGTATTGCTGCATCGCCTGACGCCTTGACTCCTGTATCCTCCGATACTCCTCCGGCTTCAGGCTTCTCGGACTCTCCGGGACGTCAATCGAACTGGGGAATGTGGCTGTGGTACTCGGATTACTTGAAAGGGACGAAATGTACGTGTTCTTGAGGTGTTTATGCCGAATGTAGTCACGGCGCATGGAAGTGCCCTCAATATGTCTCGCAGAGAGCGGCAAGAAGTCATCTTCGCATCTGCGGGACGGACAACTAAGCGCAGAGTGCCTCGCCTGACGTCTCTTGAGATGACGTGCCGTGCGAATTGGGCCCAACTGGGGGCGGTTCTCGTCCTTGGTGTGAGAGCTGCCTGGTCTAGGTGGTAGCGGATGCAAGGATGCAGCTTGATGATTGTTGCGCGGCGTATGGGAGGTCGAGGAACACGGAGACTCGGGTCTCGCTGTAGAAGAGGTCGAGCCTATCTCTTCTAGTTTCTCGAGGAATGCCTGCACCGCGTTTGCGACCTGTTCGGGTGTCTGTCCAGGCACGACGACACGCATTGGGCTATCGTCTGAGGCCGTGATCCAGTCCTCCTGGAAATCCTGTGAATTCACCGGAGGATCCAGCGCATAATCCTCCGGTTCCTCTTCGTACTGCGGAATTGGGCCGACGCGTTCCCCTTTGGCACGGCGTTTCCACAGCTCCGATATCTTTTTGTTCCTCCGAACTCGACGGAGGTAATCATCAACCTTGTCCCCTTCCTTCTTCCGCGCATCCATGTAGTCCAGTTTGTACTTGACCTTGCGCATTTCCAGTCTGAACTCCTCTGGCTCTGCTTTCTCGATGCCAACGGATGGGTGTTCCCTGACCGCCCTGCTCATCCCAAAGTCGATGATCATGACCCTGCCGTCTGCCCCGATAAGCATATGCCGTAGCTCAGGATCGCCGTGAAGTACGCCTTGTGCATGGATCTTTTCGAATGCGGCTATCACCCTCTCCTTTAATGCGTCAGGCATGCACGGAGACGACTCTATCCAGAATGACGAGTGGGGCATTTCCATAGTGATGCTGACTGTTTCCGGCATGACGTGGACACCAATGATGTGGGGGACCACATCCCCTTGCAGGGGCCGGAGGTATTGTTCCGACTTGTATAGGGCAAGCTAGAAAAAGAACAGGTTGGCCGCGGGTTCGGGATGGAACGGAGACGACTTGCCTCTGAGTAAAAGCCATACCACTCCTTTTGTTTGCTCATCTTCCACCTGAGTGGCATGTCAGCATGCGTGGGGTGGCAACGCTTGAAAGGCTTACTTTCTGCAAATGTACTTGATTTCTTTGCCAGCGACAGACCCGCTGTCGATGGAAGCGGAGCATTGAGCGCCCTCTGCGAGTGAGTGAGCAACACGTGCAACACATGTGAAAAAGCATGCTTACTGCGCAAGGACAAGAGTTGCTTTGGGTCGTCGATGGGGAGACCGTGCGTCCATGCCCAACGGCCGTGGGGCTGGTACATGGGCTGGTCAAGCAGACTTGGTGGATGAGAGGAGGATGAAGGCGTCGACTCTGCGGGGACAGACTCGGTCCAGTTGATTGTGGCACGACAGCGTTGTGCGTGGTCGGGGCGTGGTCGGGCGGTGTGCAAAGGAGGGACTGGTGGGGGTGGATTATACGGTGCGGTGAGGACATGGAAGAATTCGGAGGACATGGTTGGAGTTGTAGAACGGGATCATCGTCGTCCTTATACCTCTTCCACGTCAAAGCGTATCCTCCTCGTTCATCCTCAACACTTGCCTTTTTCGGACAATGGCCACCCCGTCTCGCTGGCGACCGCCTTGTCCCATTCAAAGCGTCTCATCACATTACACACATTCTACTACATACAGTCCGCTAGTCTACATGTCCGATGTTACAATTAGAAAATACATCCTACTTGTTGGTTCGTCGTGATTGGCTAGTTGAATGTCCATCCACCAGGCATGCTTAGCTCGCGCCCCCTGGTCAGGCATCGCTCTGCGTCCTTCAGGGTTGCGGGCTTCGCTTCCTGTGCCGAGTGGATATCGAAAGACTGACAAGGTAATCGAGGCAGTGAATGAAACCGCGGCGGTGCAGAAAACGGACCAGCGGGGAAGGGCAAAGCGGGCGCTCTGGCTGATGGCAGCAAGTCTGCGCTATCGAATGGCATTGCCATGCGCAGTCCGTTTGGATGCTCGCCCGC
>JBBPSA010000014.1:0-25465 GCA_038093355.1 Boletus calvinii | reverse complement strand
CTCGCTCCTCCTAATCAAACCCTCTGAAGAGGTTGGGAACATTTTTGGGGCCCAGAACAATGACAGGAATGATTTAGGAAGAATGTACCCAGAACGACCTTGTTTGATTTATATCTCAAAAACATGACCGCTGATTTTGATGATTAGGAGCTCAAAATGATCCCACAGATGAGCTCTATTTTATGGTATCATCAGCTTTCAAATCCGTCATTTCAAGTTTGACACTTAATTCCAAAAAGACTCTATAGTGTTGGAAATTATTCCATATATAGCAGTTAGCTTACATAACCATACTTACATCGGACCAAAAGTACCTTAGTTTTACCTCAGTGACTTACTGAGTATTCTATAGGCAACAGTCCCCTTCCTACATATGTATCTCATGGTTGGTAGATGGACAATCAGTTAAAACACTTGCTGCACACTTCCAATAATCCTTGAAGTGCACGAAATGTAATGCACAATGTAAGAATAACCTGGGTCTAAGCCAAACTCATTTGTAATGATGTATTAGAATGCTAGCACTAGCGAACCTTGTACATCTGCACGATCACCTCGCTCGCCGGCCCATCTGCACCCTTGCGGACCGAATAATGAATCTCGACGTCCAGTTCCCTCGAATTCACCTCGCTCTTTTTGCAATAAAATGTACCCGAGACGATCGTCCCTACATGGCGTGACGTGTCAGCAAAGGCGCGAAACGGAACGAACCAGAATACCCACCCTCCTCAGCAAGGATCGGGTCCTTGAGCAAAAAGAGCGTTTGCATCCAATGTGTCGGCTGGCTCGTCGGTCCCGTACTGAAACTGATGACCCGCTTTTCTTCGCGTTCCTTCAGGCCTGGGCCGACACTAGCCCTGCGCTTGGGCGGTGGTTTACCCGCGATGGGCCATACCTCGGCGAGGGTGACGTCACCGTCTCTGACGAGCCACACGGGAACGTCTGGTGAGAGATGTTCACCCGTCGTCGTGAAGAAGGTGTCAAAGTAGAGCACAAGCGCGTGGATTTTGGTGCGCATAGGCGAGGTCGAGGTGAGTGAAAACGGGGAGGTAAATTCGAGTTGGCGGGACGTGATGGTTTGCAGATGGAGGTCCTGAGGAATGGATTGTGGACACAGGAAAACGGAAAGGAAGGGATCTTACCTTGAGTAGATATGGCTCGCTGACGACCGACTCTGGGCTGACGACGTCGATGATAGCATCCTTGTAGATGCTTTGCGCCATTTCAGAAAGGTCGAACCCTGATCACGGTCCAGTCCGTTCAATCGCAAGAAGATGCACGGCTGAGGAAAGGACACACCGTAAACATCGTCCCAAAAATCCACCCTGTCCTTCACTACCTCGCTACCCTCACAGAGCGCCAACATCATCCTGCATTGACTGGGGGCCATGACACCTCCATTCGGACGGAGAAACCTGTCACGTGCATGCAGAACAGAATCAAGCATCGACTCATAGAGCAGTGCGTAGCCCATCCATTCGGATATGATGATGTCGACGTGATCAACCCCATCAGGTAGACTGATTTCTTCCACTTTTCCGTGTATCACGCTGATGTTACCAGCGAGGTGAGGACAAGACGGGAACAAGAACAAGGAACCTACGTAATAACGTTCTGCAGTCCATTTTCATGGACGATCTTTTCTGCCTTTTCAGCAATACCGCTGGCTTCGATTGCATAGACGTGCTTCGCGCCGGATTTCGCTGCGAATAGAGAAAGGACACCAGTCCCACACCCGACGTCGAGAACGATGGCGTCACGAAACAAGATAGGGTTGGTGAGGATAAACGAGGCATATGACGACGTCCGGACTTTATCCTGTATCATCACAGCGTGGATATCTGGATGCGAAGTGAGTACCAGGCGATGGTACGACGAAATGATGATACCGTTGTATTCATAGCTCAGGAAGTAATGTGAATCGTCATCCCGGAGAGCCTCGTCGGTGGATGGACCAGGATCGTTGATAATATCTGCGATGCTGGAGATGTCAAGATTTCGAGTGACGAGTCTCCGGTAGTCCAACAAGCTATTCCGTGCCTGAGATAACTTCTTTTCGAGCATTTGAATGCGCCTGAGGGCACTGGGGAGGTCTGAAGGCGGGACGGAAGCGGAAGGCCCAGCTTCGTCGTCGTCGGACCAGTCGTCGTCGAATTCGAGTTCTGTATAGGATTATGTGGCAATAAGGACGGTGGAGGAAAAGGATAACTTACGGAGTAGAGGATCATTCTCGATGACAGGAATAAGATAGTCATCGGACGTAAAGAATGCTTCGGCCCCTGTTAGATTGCCAACATCGGAGGGGGTCAATTTCTACGCAAGCTTCAGCTTGA
The DNA here is from genome assembly GCA_038093355.1 of Boletus calvinii. Taxonomy (NCBI): domain Eukaryota; kingdom Fungi; phylum Basidiomycota; class Agaricomycetes; order Boletales; family Boletaceae; genus Boletus; species Boletus calvinii. The sequence continues at coordinate 23,132 of JBBPSA010000014.1, read as the reverse complement.
ATGCGAACAAAATCATCGTCGGTCTCACATGCTTTCGAATGAAATTGATCAGCCGTATCCGGCGATGAAGGTCCAGCTCTGTTGTTCAAGTCGGCGTCAGTAGACGAGGAACGGACTGGCAAAGAAGACGCACTCCATTGTTCGCTCGCGGCATCCAAGTCGAATCCATGCGTGGATTTGTCGTACGTCAAGGCTTCTGCTGCTGTAGCGAACGTGTTGTCGTCGAAGAGCGACCGACAGGGTGGAAGTTGTTCTTGATCAGAAATCCAGTCTCCAAAGTTGTTGTCTTCCTCTGCATAGTCTTCAGAATCCGAGCTTGAGGGCGTTGTGCGATCGTCCGCGTCGCCTTGAGTTTGTGGGAGAGCAGCGAAGCGGATACTCATGTTGGTATCCGGAGACCAAGTGATCCGGCACCACGAACTAGGCTAACCGCCGCACAAGGCGATTTCATTGACAAAAGCAGCACGATATAGTACAAGACAAGAATTCAACGGTGGACTACATGAAATCCTCCTCGATCGCCTTGCCAGTCAACTTTGGAGCGTCTGGGTCCTCATCGACATTGAACAGCAGGTCATATGACCGAGCAGCCTTTTCGTCTTCTCTCTGTTTGGCGAGTTCAGCCTCTTCTCTTTTCTGAAAAATCAAAAAGGTGGGTCTCGGACAACACACGGAGAGAGGGGCGCTCACCCGTTGAGCGGCCATCGCGCGCTTCTCTGCACTCTCCTTCTTGACACGGTCAATCTTTTCTTGCTCGTGATCAACTACCTTTTCAACCTTGGTCTTGTTGAGGCGGTTGACAATGGGGTTTTCGCGCCCGGGAACGTGGACTGGCACAGGTGCTTAGTGACTCGGATGAGCAGTGCCGCGACGGTAAACACACTTCTCTTCACCTGGATCAAACGTTCAAGAAACGGACGTGCGTTGAACCGCGTGGCAGACATACCCGTTTGTCGCTGTGGAAGGATACTTGACCGACGGCCATGTCACCTTGTTTCTTGCGTACGACTATGTCACTACGATCCCGTCGGTGATGATCATTCCTACCTTGAGGTTGTTGGCGGGCGTGTATATGATTGTCAGATCATCCTTCTTGTTTCCTGCAATATTGCGGGATAAGGAACGAGAAGGTGGCGACCTGGGCGCTTACTTGCCCTCGATCGAATTTGCCTTGACCAGCTGCGCGCAGTCCGTCAAGAGGGCCTGCGGTATCGCCTCCCAAGTCATGCCTTCTGGCATGCGGAGGTATACGTGGGCAGAAGAGAGCTTGTCGACGTGGAACCAGACATCTTGCGGCCATGCATATTTGATAAGGTCTTCGTCTGATCTGTGCGAGTCAGCGTCGTCCTTGTGTGCTAAAGGACTTGCCACATACTTTCGACCTTGTCCTTGCCCATGTAGAGGGTCGCTGGCGGGTCCACCGCTAACACACAGTCAGAAGGTTTTTAGCTACGACCCATCTCGTGACCCACCGGACGAGCTGAAGAAGAGGACCATGTCAATTGGCGTGGGAAGACTTGCACACTTGGCTTTAACCACCATCATCGAGTCCTCCAGAATCAAGTCAAACATGCAACCTGCACCGAACCGGTTAGGACTTGGTCTGCGTCCACCTTTGCCATCGTATGGTCAAGGCCCCTCAATATCGGCTCTCGCACAGCAGCAGCAAATGATGCATCAGCCTTTTATGCCCCCGCAGAAACAAACGACCCTCTTTGTCGGCTCAATATCTGGTGGAATCACCGATTCATTCCTTAACCAGATGCTCTCCGTGAGTACCTTTTGTCCGATGGTGGCCACTCACTCAAATTACATGTCCAGGCCTGTGGTCCCGTCAAGTCGTTCAAGCGACTCATCACCCCTGCAAACAAACCGCAAGGGTTCGGGTTTGCAGAATTCGAGGATCCAGACTCTGCAATCAGATGTTTGACGCTCCTCCAGGGCATCGAGCTACCAGCGCTTGAAGATGGCTGCGCGAACAAAAAGCTGCTGGTGCGTCCCATCGCTATCGTGCTGATCGTTTCACGCCTACGTCGTATGTATTTCCCAGATCAAAGCTGACGAAAAGACAAAACTGTTTTTGGATGCCTACTCTGCGCAAAAGATGAAGACCGACGTGAGCCTTCATATTCCATCGTCGTATCTACGTCGTAGTCTTACATGGAAACAGACGGACGAGGCTATTATGCAGCAAGCCAAAGCCAAGGTCAACGGGTTCGTCGATGAGATCAATCGTACGTCCCAAGACGCAGCCAACAATGGCCTGCTCGACAAAGAGAAATACGTCATACCTCCTCATCTTCACGATCTTCAGGAAGCTGATCTTCCAGAAACCCAACGCGGCCTCGTCATCTCCGAGATCGCACAATTTCGTGAACGTGCCGCAAAGCGCGAACGAGAAAAAACACGAGAAGTTCGCGAGAGTATACCAAATCTCATGGCTACAACACCCAGTGGACCAAAGTTGAGGGACTGGGGTAAGCCACAGTCGCAGCAGCCATCTCAATCGACACCTGGAAAGGGTCAACAGACACAGGCGAAAGGCCCACAAAGCTATAGCAAGCCAGTCGGTTTTGTGAAGGCGGAGGACACGGGTGCTGCGACAGGAGTGTTGGACGAACGGGGTAAAGGTCCAAAGACTGACGAGGAAATGGAGAGGGAGCGGAAGGATGCAAGAAGACGAGACGAGGAGGTTTCCTTCAAGGACGTGAGTATTTCATTCGACCGGATGTCGCAGTGATGCTGAGTGTATCTCGCAGAGAGAACGCCGGTATGAGCCTCGAGAACGAGCTCGTATAGCTGCATTAGAACGGTCGATTGCGCGTCAAAATGCCATCAAAGAAGCCGAGGAACGGGATCGCGTGGAGATGCAGGCTCGGCTCGACGTCTGGGACGACGACGAGAGTGACGAGTTATTCTACGTCGACAGGTGCGTTAACCTATGTTTTCGTCGTCGTGTTTCGTTAATGCAATGATACTCCTAGAACACGCTGGCGACAAGCTCGCGCGCGCCGAGTCGTAGCCGAAGAATCGGCGGATGCCGAATCACGCGCGTATGAGGAGCGTGAAGCCGAGAACCTCCGTATCGAATCAGAAAAGTTCCTGGCTCGTCAGATGGAAGACATGCAAGCTCTTGCCGAAGAACAGCGCAAAGCTGGAATGCTTCTTGATGATGGTGCACCAGTCAAACTCAACATGTCAATTGCACCTGCGCCGGTGAAAGCCGATGCCGCGCCAAAGGATGGCAAGGCTGCCGTATTTGGGCAAGAGGAAGAGGAGGAAGAGGATATCAAGAAGCGGAAGGTGCCGTTGGTCAAACTTGATTTCAGCGCTGCAGAGGGCGAAAAGGCAAAGGAGCGGCTACAGACGATCAAGGAGTCTGTTCCCCATGATAAGGAGACCTTGTTCAAGGCAAAGGTCAGGTGGGATGGTCTCAACGATGTAAGGTCGTGTCTTCTTCTTTGTGAGTTCGCTAACCGTTTCGCTAGAGCATGGTTGACCGAAAGTTCGAGCCACTGGTCAAACGCCTCATGGTTAAATATCTTGGAGAATTAGAAGACGATGATCTCATCATGTTCGTCCTGGAACATCTCAAGGACCATAAAAATCCCCACAAGCTTGTGGATGGCGTAGAACCGGTATGGGTTGACGTCTGTTCGGCAGTAGTTCCACTGCTCATGTCCCTTGCATAGGTTCTTGAAGAGGAAGCTGAAGAATTCACTATAAGCGTCTGGAGACAAGTCATCTTCGAAAGCATGGCGTATGGCGAGGGTCTCCTCACGGAGCGCATGATGGTCGATTAGGAGTACTAGGAAGGTGTAGGAAATGGAAGGTGTTGGACCCCAGGCATCGATACCTTTGCTTTGCTCGTGACAAAGGGGGCAGGTGCGTTGTAGCATTACCATGATGCATGGCTAAGATGTACGAGTTGGGGCGCGGGTAGCTGTTTGGCTGTTTTTCTTGGTGCACTTGCAGTCCAAAGCGAAGCTGTGAGCGTAGGGCATACCATTCGTAAGTACACCATTGCATCTCCTACACGAATGATATTTTCTTGCATGCAAGCTGGAGTCTGACGCATATTGCAAACGTTGCCATGTTGAGTCATTATGCTTTTCGCGCACCTTCGAGCTTATTGACCTTGGCACGTTGATCTGAGGGTTGTGCTAGACGATGCTCTTCACTTGGTCCAGCCACAACGAGGGGTATTCGAAAATTGACCACACTTTGACAGCAATGAACTTAGTACTTGTAATGGGTCTCGACACCACGATCAGTCAGGTGAGCATGGCGCGTTTCCTGTCGTCGACCAATACACCCGATATCATCCGGCACGAGTGTCAACTCGACTCATCCTTTGACTAGCACCATCACTTGGATGAGTCTGTCGAACTTTTGATACGGCTTGGTGCCAGCTAACTTTAGCTTACCGTCTCGCGCAACATGACATAAGACGGCGCCTGCCTCGGATCCGTTCCTTGAAGGGAGCCTGTTACCCATCGGAATCACCACGGATCCGGGCAAGCTCCGCCTGAACCTCCTGCAAATTGTACTGGGGATTACGTTCCTAGGACATTTTTACCTGTGCAAGAAACAAGCTAAGCAGGCTCCCACATAGTTCGCCGGTACGCTGGGAACCTGTAGTACCTTTTGTAAACCGTACTGACGGTCACTATATATACACACACTGCATCTTCTTAAATTGGGTCCCAGTGTGCTTGATTTGAGATTGAGCATATGTATAATCGACCCATGAGAGTATTATGTATTCCAGAAGATTCCTGTAGTGCGCGCAGCAGCGGGGTCACTGCAGCATTTTCCTGTCTCGCTGTGAGCCACCAAATATAGGCTGGGGTACCTACCGTCACCTGACCTCGGCTAATTCTCCTCGGTGTTGACGCGGAAGCGCTGGCTTGATCATAAAAGTACCATGATGAAGCTCATGGGAATTCGTTTTCGTTGCTCAACGGGAGGCCTCACCGCGACAACGACGATTTCCGCTGCGGCTGTTACTATTCAACACTGCCAGGTCCTCCAGCCCGAATGATGATATCCATGAAGTTCGCCACCCTTGTTGGGCTGGCCCATTATGTCTATGCTATACCCCAGGCAGCGACCACCCTGGCGACGACGGGAATACCCACCGTGACCATCTCGACCTCGGTACCTAGCCCCACGGTTCCTCTCAGTGCCTTGGTGCCGTCCCAAGCCGTCTTACCCCCCGTTCAGCCGTGGTGCATCGGCCAAATATTTTGTGCAGGCTCTGTAAGTCATCCTGGTTCGTTATCGAAAGCCACGGCTGATCGCTATTCCCAACGACGTAGTTACTGCAAACCGTGAACCTCGCACAACCCTACTCCGATGCGAAGACAATTGTCGACAAGCCCACGAGCAAATTGTCCCAGCAAGTCCTCGCAGACTTTGCCGCATTCAATCTCTCGACTGTGACCGAGGGTGATATCGTTAATTTCTTGGACAACGACTTTCTTGGGGAGGGCCTCGAACTCCAGGGCGCTGCGTTACCTGGATTCACGGCTAGTCCGCCGTTCTTGAGCAACGTCACCGACCCGTTGCTCCAGGCATTTGCGCAAATCGTCAACGGATACTGGACACAACTCGCCAGAGTCGTCAATGAATCTGCGCTTTGTAGCATATACCCCGGCGGAACGTGCGAGAGCACGTTTATCCCGCTCAACCACAGTTTCGTCATTCCTGGTGGACGCTTCCGAGAACAATGTTTGGGGTGTCTCCACGGTTATTTGATCGAGGGCTGACGTGTTCTTTCGCAGATTATTGGGACAGTTACTGGATCGTCCAGGGACTGTTGAAATCGCAACTTTATGATACCGTCAATGGAACATTGCAGAATTTTATGGACGAGATACAAGATTTCGGATTCATACCCAACGGTGGTCGTACTTATTGTAAGTACATACCCGCTCTACCGTTTCGGTCTGCATATGCTCATGTGGGTAGACTTGGATCGTTCCCAGCCCCCGTTGTTCGTCCACGTACGTTTCGCGTATTCGATCGCTGACTTAGACTCACATGGATCAAGATGCTTTCAGACTACGTTACCACTACAGGCGACACGTCAATCCTTCAGCGTGGGCTGCCAAGTGCCGAGGTACGTGTTCCGCCCTGTTATTCTCGCTCTGCTAACCAAGATATATCAGGCAGAACTTGCGTGGTGGTCGAATAACCGGACACTTCAAGTCACGAGCCCATACACGGGCCAGACCTATTCCATGGCTCATTACGCAGTCAATAACAGCGCGCCACGTCCAGAGTCGTACATCGAAGATTACCAGACAGTCAATGACCCCACGCTGTCAACACCCTTGACAGACTCACAGGCTGCCGACTTGTATAGCGAACTCGCTTCCGGAGCAGAGACCGGGTGGGACTACAGCTCCCGGTTCCAGCTCGTCCCGCAGCTTGGCAACCCCGGTCTTCGCACGTTGAACGTCAAGAACAATATCCCTATTTGTCTGAACAGTATACTTTGTGAGTCATTTGGTTGCATGTCTTCGCAATAAATGACTGACTTGTCCTAGACAAGTCCCATGTCCTTCTGGCTGGCCTTTACGGAAACTCAAACGCCACAGCTGCTGCCAACCACCTCCAAATTGCCACTGGCATCCGCGCTGGCATCTTAGACCTTATGTGGGACGCTTCGAAGCTTGCGTTCTACGACTTCAATCTCACTTCAAACTCCCGCAACTCCATATTCACGGCGGCGACGTTCTACCCCGTATGGAATGGTATCATCCCTGATGAGGTCCTCGCTTCTCAGGCGAACGCATTCGGTTACTTTGCCGCTGTGAACATGGTCATGAACAAGTACAATGGTACATTCCCTGTTACCTTCGTGGACTGGACAGGGTTGCAGTGGTAAGCGCGATTGCTATTAGTATTTTGAAGTCATTTCTGACATGCTCCCTTAGGGATGCCCCGAATGCTTGGCCACCTCATCAATACATCATCATCTCTGCGCTTGAGGCGTTGCCCTCGAACCTCACTACAAACTCGCTACCAACGCCTGGATCGGGACAGTCAACGTACGACCTTATCCCCGCTGGTCAACTCAACTTCACAGAGGCTCAGCTTCCTGGACAACCATACCATGATAGTCAGACCGCCAACGTCACTGCGACGGGACCGAGTGCCGATATCAACCAGTTGAACGGAACCGTCGTGAACGGTGGAAATGCCACGGCCGGCGAGGGCTGGGCAGCTACCCTCAAGCGTGAGATGGCGAACAGATACTTTACGAGCGTTTTGTGTAGCTGGTAAGCATATTCGGTATTCTGTGCTTGTCGGTTTGTCATGTCGTTGCAGGCACGCTACCGGAGGGTCTATTCCGGGCATGCTACCCCAGCTGCCTGCCGCACAACTCAACCTGACTGGGAGTATCAACAACACTGGAAACGTACGTCGCCCCTTTTCTGCGTTGCCATGTACCTGCCAGATCTAACTTGCCATGCGATCCAAGATGTACGAAAAGTTTTCCAATCTCAATGTTGATTCATCCGGGTACGGCGGTGAATACACCGTCCAAGCGGGTTTCGGCTGGACGAACGGTGTCGTGCTGTGGGTTGCGGCCAACTATGGTCATTTACTTGTCGCCCCCCAGTGCCCCCCATTGGTCGCTTCTGTGACTGGCAGCTCGAGCGGTGCGGCCAGTTTGAGGCTATCACTGCCGTCAACAGGGGCCGTGACTGTTGCCGCATTTATGTCGCTCGTTGGATCCTTCTTGTTGTGAGAGGTGTCGGTGGACGCGACTCCAGTTCCTAAAACAGGGAATGATGCAAAATAGTAACGTTTATTTATTACTGATTCTCAAGACTATGACTGCTTTTCTTGTTCACGCTTTCAGAATCGAATCAGGCAGGAATAGTGCGAGTCAGCCATTGAAACCATCCCCACTACGGTGGGTGGTTGACGTCCCTTTTCGCAGGGAATTACCAGAATTTGCGTAGAGTTGAATAACGCCGCCGCATCAGATACGGATGCCGGAGTCGGACTCTCGGAGTACTGAGCAAGCTGTTGGCATTTGGTTAGCGTTCCACGCCGGCAAGGACCTTCCATGGTCCGCCGAGCTGCGGCGTATACCTATAAATCGAGTCAACTAGATGAGGCTAGTGTGGTGAGGATGCCGCCTCAGGTATGGCAGTGACTCGTTAGCTATTCGAGGGCACGAAATCTACGTACTCGTCAGCGCTCGGAAAGGGGTAGGCTAGGGTCTTCAGGTTGGCAGCGCAGCCTGAGTTTGCCGTTCGAACTTCGAAGCGAACGCACTAACCGGTCTTGGTGGCACACACAATATCATCATAGGTAATAATGCCGTGGTGTTGTGAAGCTTAGATACTACTCGACACATAAGCTAAGGCAGATATATCATATATATGTCATAGTGCTCCCGCTCGTGGCAGCAACGGAGCTACTAGTGGCGCGCCAACGGCGAACTCGTGCTCACTGCCACAACGCAAAGGCAAGCGAACGAACCTGGCCTCTCGTCAGCGGTGCGCACAATTGGCGTTTCCGAGTATACCGCATCAACAACCTTGACCGAACCGAGCAGCATTGCGGTCATTGACAAACAAAACCCGACACACTGATACATCCTCGGCGTCGTAAGCCTCACGATATCATTGTGACGGTGCCACTAATTTCCTACTAAGATGAGTGAGCACATTCGCTTAGCTGCGCAGTCACTAGGCCCACTAGTACAGTACTACGATCGTAGCTGGAATGTACTCGAGGTGTGTAGGTTTCATTTCATGGCCCTCGGGGTTCTCACTTCGCAGAGGGACACTAACCTCACCTAGTTAAATAATTCGATTTACCAGGTATGCGAGGTGGACCCTGGCATGCGATCCCAACCAAATCCTAACTGCCCACGACTTCACACCCGTATCTGGTCGGCGGCGTCATTCAGCTTGATGGAAGCCCCTTGCAATTCCCAAGGTTGCAATCACACACTACTCACCACAAAGAAGATAGTTCCAAGGGCTGACGCGTACTACGTAGACCCAATGCTCCCGTCTAAGACAAACTCAATGATCGTGCACCCGAACCCGGATGCACCCGACGGTCCACAGGCGGTGACTTTCTTTGTGTTGTCGGATCCATCGTAAGCTCCACATTGTACAGTATTACGATGCTGCCGTTACTGACCTAGTTAGCGCATTCGCTTGACTGCGCCTACTACCACCCAGGAATATGCTGACAGTTTGATTGTATACCAAAATAAGCAAACTTGATGTTGCGGTTTTAGGTTGCAATTTGCAAGTGATGGGTTCTCTGATGCGCTTTGGTATAGGTAATCTTCCGTTGTTGATAATTTGAAATTGTGCTTCTAATGCGAGTTTGAGCCCCCGAGTCGGAGACACATCCAGCGTTTGAACTAGAGTGGCCTATAGAAAGTCGGACATTCATGACTCGACTGCGCCACCTTGGATGCCTTGTCTCGTGTGGGTTAATTGCTGTCAATCTTACGTCCAGTCTGGTTGCTCAACGGCATCTTACTTTTCGGGATCAGGAACTTATAATCAAGAGTCCAGATTAACGCCGATTATCTCACTCGACTATGGAAGGAAACATCATTTTTCGTATTCACCCGCATGATATCTCTCACTGCATGGCAGCATCCCGTATTTCTGACCGGACATGAACCGAACAGGTAGGTTTTATATACCCGAATGCCCTAACCACAGTCCCCCAGGAGTCCCGCCGCGAGCAGACGCACTGGCCGGTACTATCCAGATTGGTTAATTCAATGTACCAGGTACGCGCAGTGGACCATGGCGGGTCCCTGCCGACGTGTAATCCTAACCAAATCTTTACTATCTGCTACTTCGCACCCATACCTGATGCGGGGGTGTAATTCAGCTTAACATGATTCCCTGCAAGAAGGACCCCAGTTACCCACTACTTACCGCGGGGATAGTTTCAGTGGCTGACTCGTACTATGTAAGTTTAGCGCACTTGAATATCCGACGGCTAACTGAAAAACTCTACTAGTAGGACGAAGGACGGATAGTCCGCCTACTAGCCTTTTGCGGCTAAATGAGATTATTTGGGATATAAAGCTAGTAGCTATACCAGCTCGAAGAGATACCTACTTCGCCAGCATGGTGACTAACACTATGATCTCAGGCTCTCTCGGCTCTCTGGGTACAGTCATAGCAGAGAAAGAGTCTACCGCCGAGAAGGATAGCGATGGCCATAGACCTACCAGGATCTACATCCCGAACCTCCTCGCACGATGGCCTTGGCCTCGTCGTATCAACCCACACCATGCTGTGGTGGCCAAGGAAACCGCTGCCTGGATCGCAAGCTTCGCAGCTTTCAACTCGAAGGCACGACGCGCCTTTTCTCGCGCCAATTTCAGTAAGGCGTTTCACCCTCATACCCTTATACACGTACTTAGCTGATTTTGTAGACCTTTTTGCTTGCATGGCGTATCCAATAGCGAACAAAGGTAAGTAACCACAATTGCGTTAATCGATGGTTCTGAATCATTCAATCAGAGCACGCTAGAGTCTGTTGCGATTACATCAATCTAACCTTCGTCCTCGACGAGTACTCAGAGGTGTCCGATCCCTCCGAGGTCAGAAAGCAGAAGGACATTGCGATGGATGCTCTCCGTAACCCGCATAACCCGCGACCAAGCGGTGAATGGATCGGCGGAGAAATGACTCGGCAGTAAGTACCCTCAAACGAGTTCCCTTGTGTGAAATGACATCTATCCAACCGCAGGTTCTGGGAACGTGCAATACAGTACGCGAGCGACCGGTTTCAGAAGCGATTCATCACGCTCGTAGATGAAACTCCCGAAGCTGTCGTGCAACAGGCCATTGACAGAAGTGAACATCGTATCCGTGACACCATGAGTTATATCGACCTCCGACGCAAGACATCTTGCACCATACCTTCATTTGTTCTGTTAGAACTTGCCCTGGACATCCCTGATGAAGTTTTCTCGCACCCTGCCATTCAGGAGATGATTTTGGCAACCGCCGACATGATTATGATTGGAAACGTCAGTGATACTTGCGATCAAATACCGTCGCGTACGAGACTCACATGATCACTTTGAAGGACATCTTATCTTACAATCTCGAGCGATTCCGTGGAGACGATACCCACAACATTGTCAGGGCCGCAATGAATGAATTTGGTGCAGATGTGAACGGTGCGATACTGTGGACGCAAGACTTGCACATTAAATTGGAGGAAAAGTTCCATGCTGCCATGGCGGCGCTTCCTGAGTGGGACGAACCGTTGAATTCGCAGGTCAAGGAATTTTGCGGTGGTCTAGGGAACTGGGTACGGGCATACTACGATTGGAGCTTTGAAAGCGAGAGATATTTCGGCAATAGAGGCCTAGAGATCAAGGAGAAGGGATGGATGGATCTCGTACCGAAGATACGCGAGAACGGCACAGATCTGACCTCGTTGTTGTGATCGGGTCTGACCATAGAGTGGATTTTTTTCATTTCCAAAGGATGTTGTGAACCTCGCAATTTAGTCCTTATGTAGCTATCGAAACAGTTGGGGGAAATTGATATATGTATGCAAGGCGAACTTGAGGGACACCAACATGATCCGACAACGATACGACACGAGGATGATGGTATGAGGCGACTTTCCGGATCACGGTCTACGCTGCTTAACGGATCAGAGTTCAACCTAGAGCATAACAGCTATGATGCTAGCGAGCGCGTGGGCACTCTCTTCGGTTGACAACATGATCTTCCAATCGCAGATGCCCACCACATCGACGACGGACAGCGGTGCCAGCAGGCCAAGATATACATCAGATCATCTGCTTGCGTGCTTTGCGGGGGGTGTCGCGACGTGCTGGCCAGTTGGCCGTTAGATGCTCGCCTACAGTGAGGGTATTCACAAACCGGAGAAAGGATTGCACACCGTCATATTTGAGACTTTGTACATAGGAAATTCAGGTTCACGATGCTTCTATTCGCGTGCATGGATGAACTAGATGGGACTATTGGCTCTGCTGGGAGTAAACAAATTGGATTTAAAGTTCCTGAATAGTTTGTTCGAGATGTTCGATCTTCCTACCTAACGGCTGTGGATGGCTTGAATGCAAGGCGAACCATAGTACCCAATGGACATACTTGGGCTTGCGTCCCGTGCGTGAAGATCAGCACGAAGTGAGTTGATATGTTTGGGCCTGCTTGGCCGCTTGCGCTGGGATGCAGCAAGCTGGCTACGAAATTCTTGGACTGGTTTCTTAAGACCCGCTTTTTCGGGACGAACATAGATGTCAGACGACTAAAGATGAGGTACAACTGAACGTACTTGGGTCGTCGTCCTGTATAAGAAGCCAATCATGGGTCTTGTGGTCTGTGATTAGGATTCCACCCCACACGGCGAGTTCTTGGTCCGGGTAGGCTTGCATTGTCAAAGAAGGGCAAGAGATGGATACCACAGAGAACACCGAGTATTACAACACGGGCGCTGCTAACCACAAGGTCGCACCTAGATGATATGGCCATGCACTCGATGTCAGCTTTATGCTCACCCAACTTACTTGTGCGTAGTCGTACCCCAGAATGAGACAAAAGAGCCCGCGGGAGCCGCGATGAAGGTGTCGTTGCTTGCTAGATAGGTGCATGGGATCACTCCGGGTGTGAATGGGCCATTGAGAGGGTGTTGTGCTGGTGGAAATGTCGAGAGATTCAGGCGCGAGCCGATTGGGATTGGGATGTCGAGGAGGAGACCATCCTGACCATTATGGAGCCAAGTGGAACTGCATTTCTCTGTACCCGTGGTAGTAATGGAACGTCCATCAGGCTTTTATGTAGCAACCGTCAGAGCTAGCTCTACATAATACACTACATAAGGTGGCTAGCAGGCTAATTGGTCCGAGGAAAAATGCTCTTATGCACGCCCTGCTGGCGCGGTCAAATTTCAAATCGAGCGCGGTTGTCCGGCTTTCCATAGGGTTCGGTCACATGTTCTGGGGCTATGCGCAAACGCTGCATGAACAGTGCATCCCCCCGAGTCACGGTCTTACTTGTTCGACAGAGGTGCTCAAACAAACCAAATTGCTCTTGTTACTGTGCTCGCTTTGTGTCACTCATAACATTCAGGTGCGTTGCCCACACCGAACCTTACCATCGCAACCTACCAATGAACTGTGGCCAGATAGTAAAACATATACATATATTCGAGTTTCGTGGTCACTTACAATGCCCGACACACAAGGGGACCAGCCTGCTGGGGCGAATGTGGATGTGATCCCTTCTACTCGTCCTTCGTGCTGATTGTTGACACAGAGCTCTCCTGCCCGCCCGAGCCTAACCGGTTGGGCACGCATAGAGGATCACTACAAGCTTCTCGATCAGAACATGGTGAATGGCTTCAATAACGACATTGATACCCTCCTAGTTTTCGTATGTGCTACATCGCTTCATCTTAGCGACTAAAGTCATTGTATGGTCCAGGCAGGTTTATTCTCTGCGGTCCTTACCGCTTTCCTCATGCAGTCCAATACCCTCCTCCAGGTAGACAACTCGCAAAGAACTGTGGATCTACTCGCCCAGCTCGTGGCTCTCCAGATGGGAACCCCGTCTAATCCATCTGCTGTCCAACCCGCTTCATTCATGCCGTCATCCCCGTCCATTCTCATAAACACGCTCTGGTATCTCAGTCTGGTGCTGAGTCTAGCCTCTGCGCTCTTTGGCATGATGGCGAAACAATGGCTCCGCGAATATATGCAGTGGACTACAATGTCGACTTTGCCAGCGGATGCTGTCTTCCTGCGCCAGCTTCGCTATGAGGCATTCGTGGATTGGAAGACTCCCGGCATACTCGCTTGTATACCCGTCCTTCTTGAAGTGGCAGTCGTCTTGTTTTCTGTTGGGATGGTTGTTCACCTCTTCACACTGAATACCATCGTCGCTGGCGTCTGCACCGTTGCTGTTGCCATCATGCTCTCCCTCACCATCCTTTCTTTCATACTACCAGTGTCCTTCCTTCGGTGCCCATACAAGTCTCCTGCTGGATGGAGCCTTGTATTACTCGTGCATAGCTGTCTCCCACTATGGGATATGCTCATGATCAGGATGGCGGCGACATCAGCAGCACTGTCCAACCTCAACATGGCCTACTTCTGGTTCCTTTTCAGATTGGGAAGGCCTGCCAGACATCCACCGGTAAAAGACTGGATAACCCGTGATCTCGAACTCCAGCCACGGGACAGTATTGTCGAGGACATCCTCCAACTCTACTCTCATGACAGCCTCGTCCCAAGCAACGTGCCGAAGGAAGCAACACGAATATATGTTCTTTCTCGTGCCCTTCTCCGGATTCCAGAAACCTCACAAGATGGACAACTACTGGCCGCAGTCACCGAGTGTTGCCAGATGCGGAATTCGCCAACCATACAGGCCGTCCACCCCAGAGACATGTTAATCCTTGATTTCATCCTCGTTTGCGATCGATTAAACGTCCCAGTAAATGAAATGCGTGCGCATTTACATGCAATATTTCGTTATGACTTCGGGATGAACCCACTGGCAGAGTTCCAGGTAACTGAGGATAGCCCTCTGCAAGACGACGTGTGGGCCAAGATACTTGGAGTCCCATCGCTCGTCAGGGCAGTACTTGGGAATATTCTTTCAGTCGCAGTTTTACAGTTACTCGGCCATCTTTCTCCCGACACAAGCACTGACCTGGCGCGGATCACTCCACTGGTCGTCAATCAGCTACTTCTTTGTGGCTATATCGTCACACGTGAATACAATCCATCAGCACAAACGCAAGACATCCGCCGAGCCTGCGTAGATAATTTCAAGTGTATTTTCGATCTGCTGTCCACGAACAAAGAGCTATGTCAGGAGTTCCCGGGCATTCGGGGTATACTCTTGTACTTCATGTTCAAATGGGAAGAACGCGGATTAACAAAGTTCACTCTGATTTCCGGTACGTTCCGATTATATACAGACTTGTGTCATTCTGACAAGATGCAGCACAATCGAGCAGATATAATGCCTACGCGGCGGATCCTTGTCAAATACTTGCTGCCAGCCCAAGCGAATGGACCCACGATGACTGTGATGTCTTTATTCGCGTTGCCAACTTTGTGCTTCAGAAGGTGAGGCCCGAGGATGCCCTTCATCTACAAGAACTGCTCGCTTGCATGACAAAGTGCGTAGAACTCTCAATCGAGCGAGAATGGAAAAATTGTGGTTCATACAGCACGTCGAATCCCTGGACCCAGGAATCTCATTCCCCATTGTATTCCCTCTTCCATCCCTGGGGCGACAGGTATACTCCGGCCGTGGATCGGATATACCCACATGCATTGATCGACGCTCTTCGTCGCTGTGACCCTGAACCTTCACAAGGCTTATTTACTCAATGGCCATTGCTCATTGAACGATCTGCAGAGCTCTTACGCACTGCACACGAAGGTGAAAACTAGAATCATCTCAACCGTGGACCAAACACAAACCGACGAAATGGTGCTTTGATTTGGTGGAAAAATATCAAAGGGTCTGTATCATTCCAGCCTATGCGAGAAACGCCAGGTCGCGCGTCAGCGTGGACGTCGAGTTGAGGGTCAGGGAGTTGCACGTGAATATATTTCAGCTTATGTTTACTTCAAAGTCGACCGTTCGGGTTGTGTGTCCCCGGCATGTTCAACATTTCAATTCATAGGCGGTTATGAGATCATTCTACTCTGGTGTTGGTTCGGTTTCTGTGCTTCCAGAACAACGGCGGTGTCAGGCGAGGAGTAGGAGCCCCGTGACAGGCCACTCAGAGTGGCACTACATGTTTTTCGGGACATGTCGTAGGTATAAATGGCAAAGGAACGGCGCGTGATGCCGATTCTGCAACAGATCTAGAGTAACAAACAGAGTTGTGATCGAAGCGGCACATATTTTACGCGTACATTCCCACCCTTAGGCGTGAACACGGTTCGAAACCGAAGTTGTTCAAGTTTCCACATGTTGTTGCCTCATCAATGAGCATCTTGCGGTCAGAATTCCTTGCTTGGCCTACTCGTCCTGTACCGTCCCGAATACTCGCAATCCCCAGACAGTCCCGCTCTTCGCACATCATAGCAACATGAAGCAGGCAATCTGCGGTGGCTGTAGCGTGCATTACTGTTAGCTGGCACGGATGACTTGAACTACTCTGTATTTTCGGCAGCCAAATCTGCTAGTCTGGTCAAATCTCCGCTCATGTCCAGAGTGCTACTGTACGCAGCTGGTCAAGGCAAACTCGGTCGAGGGCAAGTAAGCGCCTAGGTCGTCACCTTCTCGTTCCATAACGTCTTCAAGCTTGGATTCTGAAGATAATGCAGGTAACGAATTCTTTTCAAAGTAAGGTTCCTTTCATTTCCCCTGTACATGCTTAATCTCCATATCCAAACCATCATGTCCCACCAACTCGGATTTGCCTCCCGTTTCCATTAACCTCGACCCCGTCCATGCGCATCAAAATCCATGCGGAAGTATGGCCCCACCGCCCCAGCGCAGGGTCAGCGTCAGTCCGGGATTGAAAGGACGCAAGGGAAGCGTACCATCGTTTTCAGTACAGGACTGACGAGTCAGCGGACGCATTGGATGCAAATACTCTTTTTTTGCTCAAGGGCCCGATCTTTGCCGAGGAGGGTGGGTACTCCATTTCATTTGCTAAAAGAGCGAGGTAAATTCGAGGGAATTAGATGTCGAGATTCATTGTTCGGTCGGCAAGGTCGAATGCGCTAGCAATGCGGTCCACACTCAAGAGACGACGCTCCAGATGAGCGTAGCGCATGGACAAACACTCCGCACGCGCACTCTCGATCTAACCAACGCCTCTCTGGATGTCACCCTCTTTGTCGGGACACTCGCCGCCAAGAGCGAAACGCTTGCGGTCCACCATACCGCACAAGAATTTGCTCAGGGGGTGTTAAACTTTGGGAAGGTGATGGTGTCGGATGGGAGGTTGAATGGGTTGTTGGTGCAGCAGAATCCGGGGGCGTTGCAGGAGACTCTGGACGCGGTTGCACAGAGCGGCCCTGTAATGGATGTTGCAGGTGACGAGCGTGTGATGAACTTGTCCATTTTTTTGTGCCTCCGCCTAGCTTGCAATAGGAATTTGAGTTGGAGCTAGTAAAAATATATGTACTGGGTACATATTGTTTGGCAAAAGCTTTGAATCCAAACAACCGCAAGAGCACAGCCATGCCACGCCACGCCACGCCACACCACACCTCAGACAGATCATTCAGACGTATATAGTAATATAGTCCTTGCCAGTGCTCACGGTAGCAAGCATACAGTAGTATACAGATTCCCGGGCCTACAGTAGCCCAGAGCTGACAATGGATCTGACATTACGAATTTTCAATTATTTACGGCTAACAGTGTGGTATCTATATATTACGCGGTACAGACAAGCCCGAGCGAGGACGCTTCAGGCTTCGTGGACCACCAGCATCCGAGGCGACAGGAATGCCATTTCCGCGCATCATGTTGCGAACGCAGCCAATGTCAGACTCGGCACTCTCCAATCTCCTCCTTGCTTCCTCGGCCCGATGCTTGTACAGAGCACGGAGGGCCATACTCTCATCGCTCTTGACTTGGGCAAGTTCTTTCTCGAGCTGATACTTGGTACGTTGCAACCGTGCAACCTGGAGTAGCAACTGTGCATCTTCGCTTTGGAATTCCAAGTCCTCGGGGTCCGATGATTCATCGTAATTCTTTCGATATTCGCGTTAGTCTGTCATTTGTTGCTAATATGTATGTATCCTTGCCTCATCGACGCCATTTGGTACCGCCGAGTCGTTCACAGTCAATGGTGATCTCCTGGTAGGTGCGCGCGTCAGGAGCCGCTGGATGATGGACGACTTCCGTGTGCGGATGGCCCCGATTTGGAGTCCCGACGACAAATCCGGGGAACGTGCAGAACCCTAAAATTACCTGAAGGTTGGGAGGACATTGATACAGGCACGGATCTGAGAAAGGGCTACCAGAGTCCGCTGAACTCGCTTGTTGTGTAACGCTCTAGACGGCAGGTCAGTGAGACGTGGTGGCGTTGGCGGAGACCACAATTTATATGCGTGAACGTGTCATGTGATCAATCGCCTAGAAGTGACCCCGCAGGGCAGCAAAGGTTTTAGCGATGCCTACATACGCCTCACAAAAGCCTTGGCCAAGTTTGGCTCTCAAATCCCCTCATTTACCAACGCACACGACATCAAACAAGCCCTCCGTACTACACAAGACGCAAACGCACTCTCTAAAGGTCCGTGGTTAGTTTATGATCATTGTCTGACCCTAAAACACTCGTGCAGTCCTCGTTGCATTGCGGTCAAAGTTGTCTCTGAAACTAGGTGAGATCATAGCCCCTCATGATGAACGTCTTTCTTTGGCCAAGCTTTATATGGGGAGCTCACCTGCCGCTCAGGACCTCTTCGATATTTGGGGAAAGGTCAACGAAGTATGTCTCCATTTTATTGCTTTCCCGTGCACTAAAGACCTTCTAGATGTCGACACAAGCCCTTGTCACGTCGTTACTTTCTTCATTGCTCTCGCTGTTCTCGTGCCATCTCCCAGGTCACTCCTATGGCGTTCCTATTATCAAGATGGAACTTTCTCCGCAATGGTCGCGAAAACTGAATTCTCACATCTCTGGCAGCCACAGCGAGCAGATTCTCGCTACGCTCAAGTTATTC
Source organism: Boletus calvinii (assembly GCA_038093355.1). Taxonomy (NCBI): domain Eukaryota; kingdom Fungi; phylum Basidiomycota; class Agaricomycetes; order Boletales; family Boletaceae; genus Boletus; species Boletus calvinii. Next base: position 4,429 of record JBBPSA010000014.1, on the reverse strand, counting down.
GACGCCATATCAACATTCGGGAGTGGGCGGGAACGCAAGTCAGTCTTTGAGGCTTTCCCCTGGGACAGCAAGGTAACGTCATCGTGTTCCCTTTCACTTTGGTAACTTATCATAGTATAGAACCTACCCAATATTACTTTACATGCGTAGAAGGGGGAGAGAAAGCGAAAGAGACAACATTCTCGTCCTACCTGGTGAGTACCGGTCGTAACGCCAGCTCAACTTGACCTTAGTACGATAGAGAACATACTCGAACATACTACGTCTTGTTCATTGTATCCATGGTCGACCAAGGCGCAGCAGCATCGATCAAGACAGCGTTCCTGGAGCAACGTCGCGAGGTGTTCGTGGGCATATTCATGGACCTGGTTCAAGACCATTACATCGTTATACAAAAGGTTCTTGGGAGGGCGTTTGGTCGGATCCGAAAATCAAACGAACCACGAAGCTGGGCTTGTTCAACGAAGTACCAATCTCGCACGTGAGTCCTACTCGATTTCTCTTTCTCTTGTATATATCCTGAGAATGAGCTAGCTCCTGAAATTATACAATCGCGCAGCTGCCGAAAGCGTAGCAGGAGAGCGCGTCCCAGTCGATGTCGTTTACCACTTCCTCTTGGCTATTTGCACCCATCCCGGACAAGGAATTTATTTTAAAGACCGCGGATGGTACCCTCGCCAGACTGACGAAGATGGTGTCGCAGACCAAGAGGACCCTGAAGGCACTCGGCAAAAAGGTACATACACGGGAAAGATATACTGGCGAATATATTGAGAGCGTTGAAGGTAAACGAAGATCCTCGACAACAAGAGCTGGCGTTCAAGATAACCACAGCATGTCCAGATTTCGTCGCCGGGTGTGTATATTTCTCAAGGCCAACCCAAAGTAACTGACATCATACCAGGTACTGGTCTGCAGCTTCGCTTACCCTCGAGTCACGGCTTTCTTCAAAATGGATTGCCAGCGTCTTGTTCGCAGCTCAGATCCTCTCTCACCCGGCTCCCGTACATTCGTTCCTGTTACCGGGTAGGAGGTGATCGTGCAGATGTAGTACAAGGCTCACTAGTGACATAAGAACGTGTTGGAAAAGTCATGATCCGCCCCAACATTGAAAATTAATATTGAGCATGGAAACGAGGAAAGTCGTTCCCTTCGGGTCACATGTTTTGGGGCAATGCGCAAAAGCTGCATGCACGCTGCACAGTAGCTACGGTGCTTCATATATACCTCACCAAATTTCTCTCACTTGCTCGACCAAACAAACTAAATTTTCCTGGTCCCGACTCGGAATTTCCCACAACATTCGGGTGCGTTGCCCGCACCGAACCTTACCACCGCAACCTAACAATGAACCGTGGCCAGACAGTAAAGCATATATTCGAGTTTCGTGGCCACTTACAATGCCAGACACACAAGGGGACCAGCCTGCTGGGGTGAATGTAAATGTGATCCTCTCTACTTTGTTCTTCGTGCTGATTATTGATACAGAACTCGCCTGGTCGCCAAAGCTTAACCGGTTGGGCACGCATAGAGGATCACTACAAGCTTCTCGATCAGAACATGGTGAATGGCTTCAATAACGACATTGATACCCTCCTGGTTTTCGTATGTGTCACATTGCTTCATCATAGCGATTGAAGTCATCGTATGGTCCAGGCGGGGTTATTCTCTGCGGTCCTTACCGCTTTCCTCATGCAGTCCAATACCCTCCTCCAGGTAGACAACTCGCAAAGAACTGTAGATCTACTCGCCCAGCTCGTGGCTCTCCAGATGGGAAATTCGTCTAATCAATCTACAGCCCAGTTTGCTCCATTCACGCCGTCATCGCGATCCGTTGTAATAAACACGCTCTGGTATCTCAGTCTGGTGCTGAGTCTAGCCTCTGCACTGTTCGGCATGATGGCGAAACAATGGCTCCGAGAATACATGCAGTGGACTACAGTGTCGACCTTGCCAGCGGATGCTGTTCTCCTTCGTCAGCTTCGCTACGAGGCATTCGTGGATTGGAAGACTCCCGGCATACTCGCTTGTATACCTGTCCTTCTTGAAGTGGCAGTCGTCTTGTTTTCTGTTGGGATGGTTGTTCACCTCTTCACACTGAATGCCATCGTCGCTGACACCTGCACCGTTGCTGTTGCCATCATGCTCTCCCTCACCATCCTTTCCCTCATTCTACCAGTTTCTTTCCCTCGATGTCCATACAAATCCCCCGCCGGATGGGGTCTTGTATCATTGTGGGATTTGCTGATGTTCGGGATGTCGGCGATATCAGACGCATGGTCCACCCTCGACACTTCCTACCTCTGGTTTCTGTTCAGATTTGGAAGGCCTGCTAGACAGCCACCAGTCAAGGACTGGAGAACACGCGATGTCGAACTCCAGTGGCGAGACGGCATCGCCAGGGAAGTTTTCCAGCTCTACCCTCACGGTAGCCTTGGTCCAAGCGACGGATCGCAACTCTCTAGGGAAGCAACACGAATATATGCTCTCTCTCATGCCCTTCTATGGATTCACGAAACGTCGCAAGATAAGCAACTATTAGCCACGGTGGACGAGTGTTACAAGATGCGGAATTCGCCAACCATACAACCCAACCGCCCCATAGACATGTTAATACTCGATTATATCGTCGTTTGCGATCAGTTGCATGTCCCAGCAAATGCAATGCGTGCATATTTACATGCATTATTTCGTTACGATTTTGGGTTGAACCTACTGGCAGAGTTCCAGGTAACCCAGAATAGTCCTCCGCGAGACGACGTGTGGGCTAAAATCATTGGGACCCCACCGGTGGTTAGAGCAGTACTTGGGAATATGCTTTCGGTCACAGTTTTACAATTGGTCAGCCACCTTTCTGCCGGCGCAAGCACTGACCTGGCGCGGATCACTCCACTGGTCGTCAATCACTTACTTCTTTGTGGCGACATCATCCCCCTTGGTTACAATTCATCAGCTCAAACGCAACATGTCCGTCGAGCGTGTATGGATAATTTCAAGTATATTTTCGATCTGCTGTCCACGAACAAAGAGCTATGTCAGAAGTTGCCGCGCGTTCGGGGTATACTCTTGCACTTCATGTTCCAATGGGAAGAATTTACAGACTTCACTCTGATCTCTAGTATGTTCCAACTACCTGTAGGCTTATGTCATTCTGACACGATGCAGCACAATCGAGCAGATACGATGCCTACGCGATACTTGCATGTCAAATACTCACTGGAAACCCACACGAATGGACCCATGATGACTGCGACGTCTTCATTCGTGCTTCTAGTTTCGCGCTTCAGAAGGCGGGTCCTGAGGATGTCCCTCGTCTACAAGAACTGCTCGCCTGTATGAAGAAGTGCGTGGAACTTTCAATCGAGCGAAAATGGCAAAATTGTGGCTCATACGGCATACGGAATCCCTGGACCGCGGGACCTGATTCCCCATTGTATTGTCTCTTCCACCCCCAGGGCAGTAGGTATACTCCGGACATGGACCGGATATACCCACATGCATTGATCGACGCTCTTCGTCGCTGCGACCCGGGACCATTACAAGGCCTACTTACCAAATGGCAAGAACTCGTTGAGAGATCTGCAGAGCTCTTACGCACTGCACGTAGTGAAAAAATAGAATCATCTCAATCTTGAATCAAACGCGACCGACGGAAGGGTGCTTTGGTTTGGTGGAAGGATGATGAAAAGGATCTGTACTGTGTATTCCAACGCAATAATTAAATATAGTTAAAATACCGACGACGAGGATGATGCCGGTACGAGGAGCACCGGGTCGTCATACGTCATTGTGGACTTCGAGTCCAGGAGGGTCAAGGTAGTTGCACGCGGATACGCAATCTTTCCCACCTGCTTTGGCACAAGGCTTCGTCCCGTGTCTCATTCGAGGCATTTCTCGAAGAAAACGAGCGTTGTTATCGTTTAAGTCAGTATTGCAACTAGTCAGTGACAAGTAGGAGTACATGCGATACCACGAACGAGGTCCATGCATAAACACCAGTGTCCTCTACACCCAACCCAAAGGAGAAAACGAGCGTGGATAGCAACACGTATGTAGAAAGCGCAACAACAGCAAATCATCCAGACCTCTCTTTTTCTAAAACGTCCGGTTCGCATAAGGAGGGACACCGACAGACGCGCGTGGCGATGCGAGCGTGTGTGAGGACCGCAAGGAAGACGCGATCGGTTGTAACGGCGTATTCGATAGCACGCTGTCGTAGCTTGGTCGACCATGTTGGAGTTCCGCACCGAGGACGCTGCCCCGCGCAGCCGTCCCGATCCCGGCCATCCCCCCATAATGAAAGCCCATCCCAAACTCGGCCGCGTCGTCGCTCATCTGAGAGTCACTCCTATCGTGCGCCGTGAGCAAGGCGGACGTGAGCTCGGGCGACCCATTCGGAGAACCGAGGTTGGGGTCGGCGGGGTCAGGT
>JBBPSA010000013.1:0-25573 GCA_038093355.1 Boletus calvinii | reverse complement strand
CATGCAGTGAAAGTCTGAGCAGAGCTTGCAGCTTGAGTCACGGGGTGAATCGGGAGTGTAGGCAGCTTTGTCAGCAAGCCCAGAATGTCTTTTTCTTCAGTGTCAGTGGTACATTCCCTCGGGTTTAGCCTCAGAGCTTCCTCTCCATCATGCATCCATTTGCCTATAAATGACGTGAAGCAAAGGGGAACAAACCGCTGTGAAGAACCAATTATTCTGGTTCCTCCGCATGGGCGCACCGTGAGGCAAGTGTTCCCTTGAAGGTACGGTAAGCCAACCGTCATAGTGGCGGAATTTCCGTACACAGCCGAGTATCATTTCGTTTGAGGCAATCCGCACCAATGCTTGTTTATCGCACAATCCTATTGGTCTCACATGAGCGCGCTCACAATGTGAATGTGGAAAGTCTAGAGACAAATATCGCTGTGACATCCCTGTACTTAACGATCAGCGATGATTTGCGGCCGAGATCTTGCGAGCCAAGGCGCTACTCCCACTGGCAGATACACCATACAAAAACCTTAATTGGTATCAAACACAACACGAACAAGGTACGAATCATTAGCTGAGGAGTATGAAGTGCACAATCCAACCAGTCTCCTGAGTGATAGCCGAGACCAAGATTCGATAGCACGCTTTGTAGTAATGACAACGACCGCATCGTTTGCAGAAAGAAAGAAATCGCACGACGAGGAAAATTTAGTTGGCTGTTGCATTGGTATAGCCGGTAGTGGCAAAGCCAACTCGTTTGTTGGTAGTATCGAAAACGCTGTAGAAGCGCTCACTGAGAAGATACGTGGACTAGTAAGTACCTGCGGAGGCTGAGAACACAAATAAAACGTACAGGAAAGTGTACCCATCGATGAAATCGAGTCCAGATCCGGATGCACTACCAATGTCGTTGACGACGAGATAGATTAAATTAGAGCTACCACCGATCACAGTGTTGAGGGAACGGGGCCAGATCTGTGCGTTTGGCGAGAGGTCGTAGGGCGTGCCTCCAATGTTGAACGACAAGGGTCGCAATCTGGCGTATTGGGATATGGTAATGGTCAGAAGCCCAGTGCTGTTGTCCAGGATACCGCCCGTCGCGGACGTGTATCTCTCGAATGCATCTGTAAGTACCGGTATGAGACCCCGACGAGTTGTCAGTCAGTCTCACTCACCCGTGGCGATGAGAATGAGGGTAGTTCCAGTGTCGACAATGCCAGCAGTCAAAGACAAGATATTGGTGCCGCCATAAGTGATCGACTGGCTAATACCCCAATAGCTGGACGCAGGCGAGGTCTTTGTGAGTGGAACATATTTCACCGAACTTTTGATGACCGAGCTGTCATAGCCGCCAAAGGTAAGCTCTCCGGTGTTGGTAGACTCAGAGGCCGGGACGTAGTAGACGCCGAGTACTTCCTCGTATATCTTTCCTTCAGAGCGAAGATTATCTAGTACGGTAGGGACCGTGTCCGTGTTGTTGACTGTATCAGAAGTCAGGTCGACAGGGCCAACACCAAGGATTCCATCGAAGCCATCGAAGCCAATGGAGAATCTGGCAACACCTATGGATTGCTTTTCGATTACTAAACCGGAGCCCAGGGTAACTGTATCAGTCCATTCTTCTCCAAAGAAGGCCCCAGATCCATAAGACACCGACTGATCACTTGTTAACCCTGGCGTGAACAACGTGAGGTGTAAGAAACATACTACAGTATTCCCAGTGTCTTTGCTGGTGCTGGTCTTCGTGTATCCCTTGGAAGCACCGATCCAGGTGTTGGAACTTCCAGTATCAATCAGAAGTGTGTCTATACACATTTAGCAGGTGCGTCGGATCGGAAACTAATCCACACGTACAATTTGTTGCGGGACTGCCAACTCCAACCTGAGCGGTGTAGATCACCTGAGCGTTTGTGACATTGATAGGCGCCTCGCGTTTGCCCAAATGGCCAGAGTTTTTGAATGCTTTGGCACGAGCGCGATCCTTCTCGACAACGTTCAGCATGCCGCTCTCATCAATCCTCGTAGCAAAGCTGAGGGTAGTCTTGCCGGTGCGACGACTGAGGGGACTCGCATCCACGACGGATAAAGTTATGAGAATCAATGACAATAGAGCGTTAGAACTGAACATGGTGACTCGTATCTATCCAGAGGACGGAAGAATCTGAGTCTTATCTCGAGCTCTTAAATTCTGTGGAGACCGTTCGCCACTTGGCGCGATGTCGAGTGCATATGATGGCTTTTCTCGTATCCTGAAACAAGTACGAGTCTGGGATGACATCCGTCGCCTGGAGGAATGCATCCGAGCCTGAGTCATGACGAATGCCTGACGGTAAAGTGAAACCTGAAGACGACATACCATTTGTCATCTGTTATATCTGCCCAGCACCCGGTCCAAGTGCCTGATTCAACTACGTTCCATGTGGCGGTCGAGATGACACTGGCAAAAAAAACTTCCTCGACAACCCCAGAGCATGCCAGTGTCACTGCATCACTGCATAATATTGCATCACCTGGTCATGCACATTCCTCATAATGCATGGTTTTCAGACAAAGTATCGGAAGCAGCACGATTGAAGGCGCCAGTCCCCTGCTGACCGTGGTTGGCAAGTTTCAAACAGAACTCGTGTCATTGTACGTAAAACGTAATTAACGGCCAAATTGATGATGTCATTTGCAGATAAACAGCGATCTCAGGCTACGGTACTGGTAGTAGTCTACACGCAGTACGGTACGGTCCATTCCAGAGCGAGGATAATCAAACTAACAGATCACGCAAGCGCGCCTTGTGGTCCTTGCTGCCCTCGACATAGGGTCTTTATACGCAGGTCACGGTATGGTTCAGAATATATAGAAGTCGCGTCAGAGAGGGAAGACAACAGCAAAAGTCGAATGCGATCATGTCAAAACACAAGTAACCCCGCGGAACTCGATAGACTCATTCTACAATGTAAGCGCCTCTTTGCATTTCTATGGCTCGTGAAGCAATAAATTTTCATCAATGTAATTAGTGTGATGGGCATGGAAATCGGTTGGCAATTTTCACCTATGTTCCATGGAAGCTCGAAGTTTCCTCTCCTTGCGACGTGCCGCCACCAAGGTTGAGGCCGTTGAGGGGTGCCACAACACACAATGACATGCATTTGAGCTCAGTTCATGGACGGTGGCGGGGCGGCTAGCAAGGATAGGAAGCGTGAGTTGTTCCTGAGCCATGCGGATGATGGGACGATGGCGGAGAAAGGGGACAGACTCGGGCATGTTGGTGACGATTGACAGCGCCCAACGCCGGTGAAAAGCTGGTGTCAACACAGAGAAAGGGTCGCAGCGTGTACCGCTCGTTGCGCCGTCCATACAATATTGTCTGTCGCCCTCTCCTCGTCTTCTCGATCGCTATGGGGCTCCTGATTGTCCTCGGCGCCTGTCCACTCGTCCCACTCGTCTGCATGGCCTCCTGGCCTGGTATCTCGACTCAACGCGTTCGTCGCGCCGTCGTCATCACTCAGGCTTGCATCGCCTCTGGGCCATTCTAGGCCATAGCGTGGGTCGCGCGGTCGCGCAGTGTTGTATCGTCATGGGGTGGATTGACTGACACTAAAACGGGGTAGTACGTGGACGCGCGCACAATCGACACACGGGACAACAACGTACCAGGCCATCCCCAGAACCTCCACTACTACTAACCAGTGACAACTCCCTCAACCTCGTCAATCCCCGCGTATGCGTCCTCGCGCGCGACGTTTTCGTTTCGTCGAACGACCCCCTCGCCCCTGGATCGACCTGCACGTCCGAGTCCGTGCATTGTTGTCTATTGTTGTCTCTTCGCAGTTTCACGCATGGTCGCAGGTACATTACAGTAATCAGCAGCATAAGCGCCGCACAGGATGTTTCAGTAGCTGAGCGTAGCACATTCCGAGTCACTCGAGCTCATATCCCTACCGAGTTCGCCTTCCAATTAGCTCTCCTTTCCGACGCATCTTCCGGTAATTCTCGCACGTAGCGGGGACAAGCCGAACAAGATGGCTGGAACACGAAGGGTCTGTCTTGTTTCGCCCGTATGCCAGGTCGTTCGTGAATAATCCACTCTGGCTATCCGACGACCGTTCTCGTGTACTCGCGTAATAGACACTCCTAGCTGTAATTGATCCTATGTTACAGGAAATGGCTGGATGGAAACGGAAAGCTCAGTGGTGGTAGCCAAATATGGGTGACTTGTGCGTAATAGTTATGCTATTTGGAGCCGTATGTATATCTAACGAAATTTCCCTAACATCCTATCATGATGTGCGAGGACACCTTCTCGAGACCTACGAAAATGGACCGTGAACTACTTTCGACAGGAATGCCATATAATCACTTGGGCATACCGAGGTTCGAACAGCTCAGGTGTCTCGGCAACTTCTCTCCAGGATAGCCACTTGGCAGTAGAGTGTTCTAGTTCACGTTCGGTCAAAGGGCGCCTCATTGCAGACGTGCATCATAATAATACGCGCGGATACCCTGCAGGAAAGCGGAGCGACGATCGTTGGCGAGCACACTTGCCGCCTTCACAACCACTTCCTTCACACAAGGAACGCGCAGAGAAAAGCCTTTTTTCGAATTCTGCACCCGTCATCACATCTGTTTGCCTTACCAACGCATGCGAGACGATGCAGATGCGCCACCGTGACCACGTTACTATGTCAAAACCGCCGACAACGCAAGAACTCGTCGAGACCGACCCCGCCGCAGTCAAATGCACCATCTCGGACTCACTCCTATCCTCACTGAATGAGTCTTCCTTGATACGATGGTGGGGATACGACTGTGAGACCATACGGATATGCGTATCCATCGCAAGTGGGTGCAGGGGTCACGACGAGCCTATTCAAGTTCGTGCACCTGGTGGGTCACACGATCGCTGGAGATTCTCAACGTGGCGGTGCATTTATCCATGTCTTCCTTCTTACCCGACCTGTTTCAGCTGTTGCAGTTCATCCAACAGGAAGTTCGTCCGAGCAGATGGAAACGACTGGTATAGACGAGTAGTTGATATCGTTTACCCGGCCGGGGTACCACGAGGACCGCCCTCCTTTGTCCGCAAAGGGCCTAAGATAATATGATTATGCGGGCACTCCTTCACAGCCATTGTCTGCGCTTATCCTTAAAGCTTGAAGTTCTACGGATGTTTCTCTTCAAGTACAAGGCGTATACAATGTTACTATCTCATGCGGACACGCGTCTAGTGCATCTAGAAAACATGGTTGGGTCGTCATCCAAGTTAATCACAGAGATATTTCATGATCCAAACATGGGCGCTACTGCCAGATATACAACATGCAAACACCTTTATTGATATCAAGCGCAACACAAACGATTTACAGATTAATTCCATGCCGTTCTAAAGGGTATGAAATACACAAGATAGCCAATCAAATTGAAAACCGAGACCGAGACCCAATGACACCGACAGTATCATACAAGATGAACGAATAACTTTAGTTGGTGGTTGCTTTGGTATAACCAGTAGTCGCAAAGCCGACACGTCCGTTGGTAGTATCGAAAACGCTGTAGTAGCGCTCGCTGGAATAGATGAGTAGACTAGTGAGTATCCGTGGACGCCGAAAACCCAAAGGACACGTACAGGAAAGTGTACCCATCAATGAAGTCGAGTCCAGATCCGGATGCACTACCAATGTCGCCGACGACAAGGTAGATTGAATTAGAACTACCACCGATCGCAGAATTGAGCGAACGGGGCCAGATTTGTGCATTCGGCGAGAGGTCGTAGGATGTTCCCCCAATGTTGAACGACAATGTCTGAAGGCTGGAATATTGAGAGGAGCTAACGCTGAGAAGCCCAGTGGTGCTGTCCAAAGTCCCCCCCGTCGCAGACTGGTATTTCTGGAATGCATCTGCAAGCACCAGCATAAGACTGAGGCGAGTAGTCAGTCAATCTCGACACGTCACTCACCGGAAGCAATAAGGATGAGGGTAGTGCCAGTGTCGACGATACCAGCAGTTGAAGGCAGGATAGTGGTGCCGCCATAAGAAATTGACTGATCGATACCCCAATAGTTGGACGCAGGCGAGGTCGTTGTGAGTGGAACGTAGTTCACCGAGCTCTTGATGACCGAGTTGTCATAGCCGCCGAAGGTAAGCTCTCCGGTACTGGTAGATTCGGCGGCCGGGACGTAGTAGATCCCTAGTACCTCCTCAGATATCTTCCCTTGAGAGAAAAGGTTATCCGATACTGTAGGTACCCTGCCCGTGTTGCTGACCGTATTAGAGGTCAGCCCGGCAGGGCCAATACCAAGGATACCATCAACGCCACTAAAACCGGTGGCGGAGCTGGCAACACCTATGGATTGATTTTCAATTACCAAACCAGAGCCTAGGGTGACGGTATCAGTCCATTCCTCTCCAGAGAAGCTCCCAGATCCATAAGACACCGTCTGATCACCTGTTAAGTTTGGCGTGAACTGCGTGAAGGCATGAGGGACTTACTATGGTGTTCCCAGTGTCTTTGCTGGTACTGGTCTGGGTGTATCCATTGGAAGCTCCGATCCATGTGTTGGAGCTTCCAGTATCAATCAGAAGTGTGTCTATAGTACTCATTTAGCTCGTGTGTGTCGGATCAGCGACTGGTCAACGTACAGTCTGTTGCGGGATTCCCAACACCAACCTGAGCGGTGTAGGTCACCTGGGCGTTTGTGACGCTGATAGATTCCGCGCGCTTGCCCAAGTGGCCAGCGTTTTTGAAAGCCTGGGCACGAGCACGGTCCTTCTCGATAACATTTAGCGTGCCGCTCTCATTGATCCTCGTAGCAAAGCTGAGGGTAGTCTTGCCGGTGTGACGACTGAGAGGACTCGCGTCTACGATGGATAGACTGATGAGAACCAATAACAATAGAGCTTGAGAAGGCAACATTGTGATCCAGAGGACTGAAGCATTCGACGCTCACCTTGAGCTCTTAAATCCTGTGGAGGCCACTCCCCATATGGCATGAGAATAGAATGCATGCGGTGGGTGTTGTCGTATTTAGAAAAGAGCCGCGCGTACGAGTCGGGGAAGGTCAGGGATAACATGCGTTGCTCGGAGGGATGTGAACATGGTGAATGTTCATTTCCATACTTGCATGCATCCAAAGACCCAAAGGGCATATGATAGCACCGGTGCCACGAGGAAAGTCAATGGAGCCATACCCTCCGTTATCTACCTGCGCGGCACTTGATCCAGGTGCTTGCTTCTACGTCCCATGTGGTATAGCTGAGATAACAGAAAAGGCTCCTCGTCCAGCGAAGCATATCACGTACAACTTCTTGTGGTCCCATCGCGTACCTTCGTCACCCGCGCTGCAAGTATGGACTCTGAAGTCACTATGGCAAAGAGTCGATAAGAGGCAATTGCAAGGCACACTACATGAACAAACAAGTACTGACACTCGGCGGAGATTGGTAATTTGACATGCAGCAACGCAGTTCTAAGACAGAAAACTGTTTCATTGTACATAGAACGGAAGGGATGACTATGGATGATGATGTTTACAGAGCAACAGCCAATGGAGTCCACCGTTACCCCGTGCCACCAGTCCGTCCGCGGCACCACAGCCTGAGTACGATACATATGTAGGGTCCATTCGGGGAAAAGGATAATGGAATCAAAGTGACTCATCTGACGCGATCCAGATCACGCAAGCGCGCAGCATCCTGCATGGGACTTTCGAGCCCATGTGATTCAGAACAGTCGCAGTGACGACAGCACAATACGAATACGATCATTGCTGGGAGACGTGACCTATTCTCGCTTGCATGGCCAGGACAATACGGGCATATGTACTCGGGAATTGATTTGGATTTCAATGTGGTCGATCCTCGAGGCCTTTGCACACGTCATGATTGCTGAATCTTGGCTACATAGGTGACTATTGACTTGACGTGTTACTCATTTGATGCTTCCGATCGACAGCTCCGCCCACCCTTCACATGTCTTGAAGATGATGTTCTACTCCCTTTCTGAATCTCAACACGCTTACTCATGTACTCCGATGGACCACCCACATGAAACGACAATGTTGGCATGTTCACACTGACCTGGGTAGCGGAAAAACCATAAACTAGGTGTCATCGTGTAAGAGTTTAGGGTGCGTTTTTTTGCGAGTTTGTGGTTTTTTACTGACTGTATGGCTCTCTTAGAGTTCCTTCCCATCCTTTCCACTGCCAGTGGGCCATTCTACATGTCTCGCTCGGAATCCGACCACCACTCGAGTCCGTTGCAGCGCAGGCCTTCCAGTTCACATCCGCCTCTATCATCTCAAAACACTACCTATCTCACCCATGCCGTGGGAGAGAGGACGTTCCCGACAACTTCAACCTGAAGTAAAATGTAGCATTTGTAAGGTTATCGGATTTACGACTTGCACATTCCGTGGACCCAGCTACTGCGTATTGCGAGAGGAATCACTCCCTGCTACCAACACTGTCCCAATCTTGCTCACGCGCAAACGCAAGCAACGCAACGCGCATTCATATTTGCATGCGTGGTACATCATACATACACACCACGCAGTCCACGCCTCCCGCCCATCCCCGATTCTAGGTGTTGCCTGTGTTCCTGAACCCGGAGGATTGACGATGAATAGGTCGGAGTCAAATGTTTCGGTCCAAACCTGGTTAAAACCGTTACAGGTCACGATTTCACGTCTTGTTTTTGACAGATTTTTTCCTCCCCTCCGACTCAAAACCACCATGTTGCTTTACTTGGACGCTCACCTTAGTAGCGAAAGCAAACGAGTTACTAGGCGTCCTTTTACTTGGTCCTAGTTGGCAGTCAAGACGCCACTATTCTTTCCTTTGTAAGTAGCCACCCCGGCACTCCCATGTAGCATTTCGGTTTACAAGACAGTGTCACCAACGGGTGCTTATCGCTCGCCATAAACACTAGTCTCGCATAAGCGTGCTCACGGCGCTTTATATCTCGCCAAGTACATAGCGGCCGTTTCTTCCACCTTCAGGAGCTGCGAAACAGTTCAGTGGAACTAAGCAGTGGTAAGGATATTACGCATTCCATTCAGGTTACCCGTGGTAACGCCATGCCTCAGACACCGCTGACATCTTGTCAAGTCGTCACACTCGAAACATCATAATGGTAAAGAAAATTCCATTTCGCGCTTTAAAAGAAGCCAGGAATGGGCTTGGCAATGACACCAATTCTTCAGACCATCTGCGAAATCATCATGTTCCCCTCTAACGCGCGTTTGTTACTCCTGTTCTTCATCACATTGACCGCAGTGGACACAAGTCGTGCCAGGGGCAAGGCTACCCTTAGGTTTGCGAGAAAGATCGACGAGGATGGAACTATCAATATTATCGAGAAGGACCGTGCTCGTGCGCGGACCATGAGACAGAATGGTCACCTCGGAAAACGTAGCACGCACCAAGTTAGCATAACCAACGCCATGTACACCTTCACCACCCAGGTCGGGGTTGGCAGCCCTGCAACCAATTGTATGTGGATCAGTCGTCGCTGTAGATGGAGCATCGCGAACTGAACATTGAATGTTGAATGATCACAGATACGCTACTAATCGCGTGGACAGGCTCCCTATAGTGTTGGACAACCTTTTTTTCACAAGGAACGATTTCAGAGGAAGTGCTCGGGGTCTACTTCATCCCGTATCCTGAAGCGAGCGCCGACGGAGGAGCGCTTACGTTCGGTGGTTATGATGACACCGTCACGATTATGCCCATGATCTCCACTCCATTGACGACGACCTTTCCTGCGGCCAACTACTAGGGCATCAAACAATCGATAAATTACGGTTTCGACATCATCCTGCCGTCGACAGCTGGTGTTGCCGACACTGGAACTGCTCTCCTCCTCGCCACTGGTGAGTGATATGTCAAGACCGATGATTGATATTGAGTGCTGACGTCTTGTATCGTTATCCGTTATATCAGTCCAAGACCAGCGCTACTCTAGACCTTGATACCGGTCTCCTCAAGATTACCTCTGATCAATACGACAAGCTGCAGCCGCTTATATTCAACATCGGGGGTGAAGAGTTCGTGCTATCCCCAAGTGCACAAATCTAGCCTCGTTCCCTCAACAACAAGCTCACTGGTGGCGGGTCGGACGCGATCTACCTCGTCGTGCAGGATATCGGACACGAATCTGGGTTTGGCCTTGACTTTGTCAATGGGTACACCTTCCTGTATGTCTACGTCCCTTTTACTGAGATCCATCGATAATTGATGGTGCTTACGCTTTTGTTATTTACAGAGAGCGCTACTATAGTGTGTACGACGCTACCAACAAAGTGGTCGGCTTTGCCCCTACCAGCTACACCCTTTCTGAATGTAACTAAAGGCCCTTCATTACGAATGGTCCGATAGGCTGTTGTCTCGTGTACTTGTTGTCTACGCGGTCGGTCGCTGATGCTGTTAGAATTTGTTGACCAAGAACATACACTCCTTTATTACTTGTGAAGCAAGTGACACGACATGTGCACTTGAGAATTTCAATGAGGTCGATTCTCGCACTCTATGATTCATCACTAGTAGACACAGATAACAAACGGGTCATTGCTTTGGATTACGTAGGTGGCTATTGACTTGACATGTTAGCCAAAGTTCTATGATTCCAATCATCCGGCGGCCACCGCAGCCTACACGCGGCTGGGGAAATGTTGTTCCGCCCCAAAGACCCTATAACCTGAAGGAAAAGAACAACAAGACGGTTCCTATTACTCTACCGTCAGATAATGTACCATCCGTTCGGTATACAATCGTGGGCTTGGAAACCCACACAACTATATCTATCCTGTTTCTTTTGGAAGCTTCTAATTCGTGTTGGAATCCGTGTAAATCGTGTTAGCGATCCCAAAGCGTTGAAGGCTGGTGTCAAAGATGCTATAGAAGCGTTCGCTGTGCATGGACGGTGTGAGGCCCGAATGTCTGGGTGGGAAACGAGATCATACAGAAAGGTGTAGCCATTGATGAAATCAAAGGCAAGACCATCCGGGAATCCAATGTCGTTGACGATGAGGTATATTGAACTGGACGTCCCACCGATGATATAATTCAGCGAACGTGGCCAGATCTGTGCGTTCGGAATGAGGTCATAAGAGGTACCTCCAATGTTGAATGACAACGTCCGTAGGTTGGCATACTGGGAGGACGTAATGGTCAAGAGGCCGGTGGCGGAGTCCAAGGTTGCACCCGTCAGGGATTGGTAGTGTTGGAACGCGTCTGCAGGATTTCGAGAGGAGCGAACTGTCAGCGTTTGGAAGTCTTTCCTACACATATTACTCACTCGTAGCGATGAGAATGAGGGTGGTACCTGTGTCAACAATACCGGCGGTAGACGACAGAATAGTGGTACCACCATAAGAGATCGACTGGTCGATACCCCAGAATTCCGACGCAGGGAAAGTCGTCGTGAGTGGAACATAGTTCACCGAGCTTGTGTTCACCGAGCTGTCGTAGCCACCAAACATGAGCTCCCCGATCTTATTGGGCTCAGAAGTTGGGGAGAAGAAGACGCCTAGCACTTCTTGCGATATCGTTCTCTGAGTGTACAAATTGTCCGTGATGGTTGGGACTTCCAACGCATTGCTAACGGTGCCCACAGTCAAGTCGACGGGACCAAGGCCAAGAATACCATCAATGCCGTTGATGCCGTCGGTCCAATGGGCAACACCGATGGATTGATTATGAATCACCAAGTCGGGTGTGAGTGTGACGGTATCGAGCCACTCCTTCCCGGAGAAAGCACCGGAACCATATACAATAGACTACAGCATCGTGAGGTTAAGTTTCAGAACAACCAAGACGGCCACATACAACAATGCCACCGGTGTCAATACTAGAGTTGGTGGGGACATATTGGGTAGTTGCTCCAACCCAGGTGTTAGAACTTCCGGTATCAATGAGAAGGGTGTCTGTAAATTAAAATCCTTCAGCCTTGGAAAGAAATATAGATGAAAAACGTACGGTACATCGGAGGGGTGCCAACACCAACCTCGGCCGTGTAGAACATGGCAGCATTCGTGGCACTGAATGAGCTCCTGCTGGTACCACCACCACTACTACTAGTGCGTTTTCTGAGGTGTGGGAGTTGTGTCAAGGCATGTGCGCGAGCCCGGTCCTTGTCAACGAGGTTGCTAAAGCCAGTGGTGTTGATTTTCGTGGAAATTTCGAGAGTTGCCTTGCCAATATCATGACCCGCATGCACGACACCAAAGTCCAACAGCAAGAATGACAAAAGGACGCTGGGGATCATCCGAGTCTTCGCAGTGCTGGAGGACCCAACGGGGCATTGACAATCGCGAGCCTCATGTAGGTTATAGTTTGTCGGTTAAACAATACGACTCAGAACAAAAGGCACATACCTTTTTTATCCTTCACCTTTTTCTACCCCCATCTCTTTTGCCTTCAATGACGCGGCCTCTGACTCAAACATTAAGCCCACCATTCGGTTGGTGTGATAACACCGTGAACGAGTTAATGACAGCTCAACGGCGCGAGATAATGTGGATCCTCTACAGGCTGCCACTCTGCAACACCCTATTGAGGTACCGTGTATGTATCGCATACTATAGTACACACACTGACTCACTGGACCAATCTAACCTCGACGGCGGCGTGTTCCCATCATTTTCAACACGCTTACGATTTTCCGAGTCTACCTGCCGGACCAGCCACACGAAATGACATTGACGTGCGTCGCGTATCTATTGCGGCCATCAATCAGCGTTGAAGTCTTGTTTCAGATGTGTTCCACGTATCCCAGTCCAAAACTGACGCTACTTTTACCGGTTTCTACACTCAGTTGCGCCGCTGATCAAAATGTCAACTTGTCGTCGCTTATGTTCAACATGAGGGGTGAAGACTCCATACTGTCAGCCAACGTGTAAATATGGCCTTGTTCCCTAACACTAGGCTCCGTGGTGGCAGGTCTGATGCGATTTACCTCGTCGTGAACGACTCGGACATTGGACATAATTTCGGGTCTGGCTTTGACTCTCTCAATGAGTACACCTTCCTCTACATTCCTTTATCCGACATCCACAGACGATTGATGCGAACGCTACTACGGCGTGTACGACGCTACCACCGGAATGGTTGGGTTCTCCCCCACCAATTACAGTTCCATCGAATATAACTAAGGGTCTTTATCATGAACGGTCCGGTCTCTCTTACCCATGTGATCGTTCATGTTGTTAACATCTGGAGATAAGCACCATACACTCTTCACTAATGTAGGCCTATCCAAGTCGAGGCACGAAGCGCGCAAAGGTGAGAGAAACGAAATTCGCTCCTAGTCTGTTTATGTTCTGTAGTTTGTTTGACGTGCATCATTTCTGCACCTACCCACCACTGGATCCTCACAGACTTGAACAATCCGAGCCATACCTTCGTGTTGTTTTTCCCGACGCTGCCTTAGGCGACACCCACCATTGCCAATCCTGCCCTCCTAGCTCGAATTGCCCTTGCCAGGTTCGGGTCAAATTAGCGTCGGGCCGGAAGACATTCGGTCTTCACGCATCCCATTCAAACCATTTCATCTCCAGTTCATCTCAGTCATCTCTCTTGTGTATCTCATCTACACAGTGACTCGCATGTGTGTGGACCCCGTCGTAGAGCTGTTGAATTCAATTATACATGCTGCCGATGATATTCTAACGCACAACTACGTGTGAATCCTTCACCTGCGTGGTGCTACTTGCTACTAATGGTAGCGTGAATTGTCTCACCAAACCCAATACGTTGATCGGTGGTGTCAAAGACGCTGTAGAAACGCTGACTTGTGCAACGGACATGTCTGGGTAGCCGATAAGTTGGTATATCGCACTGAGTTCAAGCCAACGCACTGGCGGCATTCGGCTAACGAGGCAAGGTCGCGGATGACGTGGCCAGCCTGGGCTGTTCATGTTCATGTTTGCATGTGAATGGTTCCACGTACCATCCTATAGAAAGAAGGGTACCGTCATGCTCACTCCAAGGGCCAACAAGTTGCTAGGTCATCAACCAACGATCCATCGGTGTTTCCATCGGTGCTGCCAGGTGGGTAGCAGGTGTCAATTTGAACAGTTTCGACGGTATTCTTCAAGTTGGTGGCTTGGTCTTTGGCGTCGCTTGTCCACGTGAACTAACTGCGACGGAGGTTGATTGGTGACCGGGAGGCAGTGAAGACGGGGTGACATGCGGCACCAAGCGCTGTCCGGCTCCACGAACTCTCTTGAGTCGTTGGTACTAGTAGACGCCTCGCACACCAAGCCAGAGTTCGATGGAACCCAGTGGAAAGCGAGGAGAAGGAGACGCGACCGCCAGGACGCCACTGGCAGGAGTGGTGGGTGAAAGCTCAAGCGGGACACGACGCCAACTCCTCCTCTACCGTGACATACTTACTAGTATAACTAGGTCCATCCGACGACGTGACACTGGCACCGGCACTGGCACCACTCGAGCGGGTCACACGTCGACTCTCCCGATCTGTCGCACCAATCATCATTATCCCGGTACCTCACCATAAAATTTAAACCTAGGCTCAGGTGGCTCCGTGCGTACCCCTCAGCAACTTGGCAGTACTGGCACC
Organism: Boletus calvinii; assembly: GCA_038093355.1. NCBI lineage: Eukaryota > Fungi > Basidiomycota > Agaricomycetes > Boletales > Boletaceae > Boletus > Boletus calvinii. The sequence continues at coordinate 11,010 of JBBPSA010000013.1, read as the reverse complement.
CGCTGCGATCTCCGCATATAAGCCTTACCCGAGACAAGTGTCATTCTTAATGACGACTCTCAGGCATGTCGCGATCACCGATCTCACATAGGTGCACCCTTGGTGCTTTACATATCGACAATACAAAAAAAAACCCTCCGAAGCGTGTTGGTTACGCTATTTCTAGTGGGTATACTACCTATGTTCACCCATGTAAGTTAGGTATGCGACATTGACGACACCACAGCCTTCTGAGTGTGTTGGCCGCCATGCCATCAAAAACTCGCGATACGATTATTGTTTCATCGATTACTTGAAGACATGACATCGCTCGCTTCCCGGTGACACGGACAGGATGGCCATGCAAATTAATTTACATTCCGCACTGTATAAACACCAAGCGTGGCCTTGGGATTGGCACCAATTCTCTAGACTATCTGCAGAACCCGTACTATGTTCTCCCCTCACGCTCTTTTGTCACTGATCCTCGTCACCGTGACTGCCGTGGACGCAGGTCTTGTCAGTCGTAATAGCGGCAAGGCCACTCTTAGCTTTGCGACGAAGATAAATGCGGCTGGAACCCTTAACATTGTTGGGAAGGACCGCGCTCGTGCGCAGGCCATGCAACAGGCTGGTCATCTCGGAAAACGTAGCACATTCGAAGTTAGTGTCCTCAATACCGCATTCTCCTACGTCGCCGAGGTCGGAGTTGGTAGCCCTGCAACCAATTGTATGTGAATCGGTCGTGATTATAGATCACGAGCTGAACATTGTACGATCACAGACTCGCTACTAATCGACACTGGAAGCGCCAACACCTGGGTGGGTGCTGGTACGCCATATGTCGAGACTGGCACCAGTCGAGACACTGGTAATTCAGTCGTATGTCTTTATTTTCTCCGAAGCCTGCGTTCGACTTTACGGTGATCCTAGTCAGTGACGTACGGCATCGGAAACTTCACTGGAGAAGAGTATATCGATACCGTCACGCTTGGCCCCGACCTGGTTATCGACCAGCAATCCATCGGTGTGGCAAGCTCATCCTATGCTTTTACTGGTTATGATGGTATTCTCGGTGTTGGTCCTGTCGACTTGACAAACGGTTCTGTCACCGGCGTGGACAGGGTCCCTACGGTGTCGGACAACCTTTTTTCACAAGGAACGATTTCAGAGGAGGTGCTCGGGATCTACTACGTGCCGGTTGTGGAAACGAGCGAGAACGGAACGCTCACGTTTGGCGGCTATGATGACTCCGTAATAACCACACCCATGGTCTACGTTCCACTGACGAAGAGTTATCCTGCGTCCGAATACTGGGGCATCGCACAATCGATCAGTTACGGTTTCGACACCATCCTGTCGTCGACCGATGGTGTCGTCGACACTGGCACGACCCTCATCCTTATCGCCACTGGTAAGTGTGTGTTGAGACCGAATAGTTGATATCGAGCCCTGACTTCTTGTGTTGTTTTTCGTAGACGCGTTCCAGCTATACCAGTCCAAGACCGGCGCTACTTTGGACCCTGTTACTACTCTCCTCACTATTACCTCCGATCAGTACGACCACTTGCTGCCGCTCGTGTTCTTCATCGGGGGCTCAGAATTTGTGCTGACGCCCGATGCGCAAATTTGGCCGCGTTCACTCAATACCTACCTGGGTGGCAGCGCTGACGCGATCTACCTCATTGTCAGCGACATCGGAACAGTATCTGGGGTTGGCCTTGACTTTATCAATGGGTACACCTTCCTGTACGCTTATATCCTATTTTCTCGCATCCATAAACCATTTTGACGCTTATGCTTATGCTATTTCAGCGAGCGCTTCTATAGCGTGTACGACACTACCAACGGACGTGTCGGCCTTGCGTATACCGACTACACCCTTTCTGAATGTAACTATGGGTCTTCATCGTGAAGGGCCAGATCTATCGTCTCGTGTACTTGTTGTCCATGCGATCTGAATTGTTGCCAGTGACGCTGTTAAAACCTGGAGATCAGCACCATACACTCTTTAGTACATACATAGCAAAACTATTTATATGCTTTTGATCATTTCCAACACAACTATTCCCTCAACTCCTCATGCAAGGCCTTCAGTAGCATGGTGCTAGCTACCCCAGAAACGGACGTATGAGATCACCCCAGTCCCAACGGGAATAATTTCTGGACACTGTCACTGTGGCTCAAGGCTGAGACCCTTACTCGGCCCGGGTGTCCTGATAACTAAGAACGTCGAAAGCTTGCTTTTGACCTGACAGATGCCATTGCTCTGTACCAATGGTGACTACCACATGACCTCGAACTGAGGCTGGATTAGTAAGTGTAATTTGCGCATTACCGTGACTTCCAGGCGGTTTGACTCTGAATCAGGTGAGCCGGGATACATAGTTGTCCACTGAGAATGGATATCTCTTTAGAGAGCTCAAGGCTGACGCAAGCTACGAGCTAACAACGCCACTAGTTCATTCCACCCTCGATAAGCCTAACGATCCTCTCTGCAGCTTCACCACGTAGCCGTCGATCTCCTCCGCCTGTAGATTATTGACGAGATACTCTCGATGCACCACTCGACGAGCATTGGCCTGTTCCATCACCATCCTCGCATCATGATCGTGGACATGTGTCGACTCGCCGTCGAACGAGCCCAAACTCCTGCCAGCCATGCCCAAAGTGACGTCTATTTCCTTGGGGTCTACTGGTTCCACGGAAACGTCGAAATGGTTATCCGGCACCCCACACTGCAAGGCACGAGCCCGTTGTTCGGGGGATGTCGGGAGAAAGAATTTGCTGCAAAAGTCAAGGGCGTTCTGGAGTTCCCGTTCAGATAACCGCGCGCCCATGTCGGACGCTCCCTGAATGACTAGAAGGAACCAAATCAGTGACCATAGGCCGACGCCCTATGCGTACGTTCGTACCGGGGCGGATGGACGCAAATGCTCGTTCGTAACCATCTTCATCGACATCATTGAGGACGTCAATGCGTGTTGCTTGGATCTGCTCGTAGGCGCTCAATACGACCATTTGGAATCTAGCATATTTCTTTATAAGGCTTGGCGGGTGCCCCAACGAATCCTGTCCGAGTCCTACCTCGTGTAACTCAAGGTGAATCTTCTTGTGTGCCACGCAGCAGCAGCAATTTCCGAGCAGTCTCCACGAATGGACGCACAGATGGAGGCTGCAGCCGACAGTGCGGACGTCATCGCAAGATGGACCCCCGACGAGAATAACGGGTCAATGAATGCTATGACCCACGTGAGGAACCTGTCGCAAAGATCATCGACATTCTACGCACCTCCTGCATCGCCGACGATACGAAATGAATCTCCTGCATACAGTGATGCGGAATAACTGAAATCCGCCGTAGATCGCACCAGCGCGTCAGCGGAGCTTCCAGAACTGTCGGACGATGGCTTTGAGATCAAAATCCCACAACCGATCAAGCAAATCAGGTTGGGGACAAGCGATAATAGGGCCTGGTATCGTGCGACCATCGAGGATTCTGGGAGTCCTTTCCACCTTTCCAAGTACCGTTTCTGGTTCACGACCACGCCAATGGACGTTGAACCATCATGAAGTGGGATAAACCAAGCCCAACCCGAGTCATCTGTGGCACAGTCATTTCATTGGTTCTCTGATACAAAGGTTCACCTCTTGTACCCGCCTGTCAAGGCTTCGAACCATGGAGCGCCTTCGCGATCCGTTCCTAGGCCATACGTCCCAACCCCTGTCCAGTATCCCCAAAGTGCGATATTTCTCAACGATTTGTTATAATGTCGATTCTTCATGTATCGGTTGGACATCAAGCCTGACCGTCCTGTTGCATCAACTAGGAAGTCAAAGGAAATCTCCCCAGAATGATCAGTTGGGTAGGAACGTCTCCATTCAGCGGATACAGGGCGTGATGGGTCCGAGAAGCGAAGCGACGTCACCCTCGTCCTTTCGTACACGCTGGCCCCAGACTCCCTGGCATGATCGAGAAGCAGATTGTCGAAATCCGAGCGCGTCTGATGCATCGCCAATACGATCGTGCGTGCGATCAGAGCGTCCAAAAAAATTGACCAGAAAACTGACCACATTCCATGAGCTATTACTGTGTCCTAACGCAATAAAATCCGTGTCTAGCGGGAGATGCGTCTGAGCATGAACGGAAACTCGCGCGTGGGTCACGTACATCCCTCGCGCTTGAACTGACTGAACTTGATAGCTGCACCCGGCTATGGATGCGTCAGAGACAACACGCGTCGGACGGCATGGATGCTCCAACAACAGACCGACATCATACCTTGTGCTTGAAACCATATTCCACCAGCTTCTGCTCCGCGCCGATAAACCTGAGATAGTGGCGAACAGACGGGATTAGACTCTCTCCAATGTGATACCTGTATTGTGTGAGAATACGAATACGCAAAGGGTAGGATCGAGCCGACACGTGGCACGAAGCTGACCTTGGGAACTGCGCTGCTTCGAGCAACACGACTTGCAGTCCTTCCCTTGCCAGCGCAGACGCGGTGTAGCTTCCTGCCGGCCCACCACCGACGACAAGTACTTGCGCATGCTTTGGACGAAGTAAAGCACAGCGCAGGAGCTAATGACGAGCGACTTACAGTTGGAATCGTGAACTCCATGGTCCCTCACCTTGAGGTGATTTACATGCTTGGCCTTTATATACTCCACGGATTCGATGATGATCCGTCTCACTGAGTTCTGGAGATTCAGGACCCAAAAATCACGTCACAAAGACGAAAAAAACTGCCATAAAGGTTGCATCTTATTGGGGGAACATCGAAGCCAAGTAGTCTCGGCACCAAATGTCTTTTGCTTCGCCTCGGACGGGGAGTCAGCCACGAGAGTCCTAAACCGGCTGGTTCGAGACTAAAAGCCAAGCTGGAAGCTGCAGTTGCCAATTTGGTGTGACCAGTAACCCGTGGCCCATTTGCCATGCCGGAAGCCAAAAGTGTGAACCTATGGATTTGAATACGCCGTCGTGAATCGTATACAGTAATAAACATAATATAACGTCAATCCCAATTTATGTGTTGAGCGTACTCTCGTATACGAGAGACAAAAGTCTCTTCGATCTCGTGGCCAACGCCAGTTGCAACTTTCAGAATGATCTCGTTCAGAGCTGTGGATCCAAGAATGTCGACATGGTCGCTTGTATTGGCGCCACCGCGAGGGATGTTCGGCACAGGCCGGTGAGAAAGCTGTAAAGCAGGCAACATCCATTTTAGTGCATCACACGTCTATATGAATCGAATCTATCACCATACCTCCACGGTCGTAACGTTGATTCTTGCTGGATTCCACCGAGGACGCTTCCACCCCTCGACACACATTGCGCCCATACTTAAAAGACTAACCGTCCCGTCACCTTCTCCCATCTTCACGCCGTTGCGGACCTGCACGGCCATTTTAAGAACATTATCGAGACACTCTCGAACACTCATACCCTGGGAGTCAGGTTCTCGTTCGTGTACTCTGCATCGATCCAACTTGAACGGAGTCGAGAGATGTAATCCGACACAGGACGTGCAGAATTTCTGAGCTCTGCTTGTTCCATGGGCAGTTCTGTATCTACCAGTGATTCATTCGGCACTTGTTGCGCGTGAGCATACCTTCCAAAGTGGAGAACAATCAACTAAGGTTGCGCATGGCCAGCGCGTTGACGTGACTTACCAATAGGATCGCTAGAATAACCGGGATTGATACCATCACGGGAAGGGTCCACGATGACAACTACGCACCTCTGTTTCCTTCCCGTGCCCATAGACACAAATGAATTTCATCGACGGGGCGTTTGGAAGTCTGTATAGCACGCCTGATCAGTGGAGCAATTCGTGGAAACGGTTTCCAAGATACCTTATCTCAAGAGGATTGGTCCATTTCCTGTAATCAAAGTCATTCCTCGCCAGCACTTCCTCGTCACGTTCGATTCCAAAAGAGTAATTCGTTGAGAGCATTTTCTATCATCACAAGGAATTCAGTTTATGGATCAAAATACGATGCCAAATGGAAGTAATGCCCGACCTGAAAGCTGCTTGGCGTACGTTCAAGAATCCAGTTCCCCACCATTTCTGCCGTCATGTTCTTTGTCTGTTCCACAATACCTACGTCGTTTGCAAGAACCAACTCTCGACGGAAAGAGATGAGTGCGCCGTGTGAATAGAAAGCTCCAGGTTCGTCATCCGGCGCCCATGACTCGTTGCCCCATATCGTATCTCCTCCCTTGAAATGACAATGAGATGTGCGATGGATGCCCATCGTGATAGTGTTACCTTGACCCACAGGCTTGCACTTCCAGACCAGCTGCGGAACAGCTGCTGGCGTTCGCTTCTGGAGAAGAAGCGTTCAAGTACTGGATTAATATCGGGCATGAGATCATTACATCAGAAGTGGAGGTTATCATCTTGGCACTAACCATAGGCTCCCGCAGGATTCATTTCCACGGTGTCTCTCATCTCTCCAGAGAGGAAAGCGGACATTGCCTTTGTCTAAGTACGTGGTTCATACAGTGGTTACTTATAGGTCTCAACAGATGCTCACTGTACCCTGTACGCTGTTCAGATATAAAACGTCAAATTTGACGAAACATCACGTACGAGATATGCTCCGGCAATACTAAGGAACGTTTCAATGTGGTTCTGAAGGTAGTACAAAGTGTAAGTCTTCAGACGAAGATGCGTGATAACACTGACCTCCACCCAGTCAAGTCCACCGTCCCCATGTGCAGGAGACTCTACCCATTTGAAGCTAGCGTTACTGGAATTCAGTCACCCGGTTTATAGACTGCAGAATATCACGAACAAGTACTGTCGAATAAGGTCAATGTCCTTGCTAACAAGACATATATACCGTGCTTACAAGTGCCACCTATGACAAGCTCCAGTGTAAATGTAATAAGTCAAAAAGAAAAGCTTGACGCACTGTGGCGCCCATGGAGTGGGCGACTAACACCACTTTCTTGCCCTGGCGTTTCCTGGATTGAGGGGCAACAGCTACAGTGGAACCGTTTGACGATTGACCGAGACCTACTTGAGACCTTCGATCATAACTTTCAATCTAGAAAAGTATCCATCTCGTTCTTCGAGATTCCACATTGACAGTCGCCAATCATATGCAGCGAGATAAAGGTTATTCGTGTCGTAATCCACGACTGCGAGGTTTTCAATGATCTTGGCCCTAGCGGATTCGCAGATGAGTATACAGCTCTGATCCAAGGCGTCGGAAACCAAACCAGATCCAGTATCCAGTCATAAAATTGCTGGCGGCATTGATACCTTCCGCTGCCCGAACCTTTGCACCCGGGGTATCAAGACCGGTGTCCGGATCAAGCATCATGGCTGCCATCCACCTCTCTCGATTGAATACTACCTGAGAGATCATATTGAAACCCCCCCACACTTTCGCGCGGAAGAAAGCCCGATATTCAGGCGAAGTCGACCAAGACTCCAAAGACTACATAACCAATTGAGCTAGATGCGCCAAATCGATCAGGACGGAATCACGCACAGTGGAGATGATGCCAGGAATTACTACGACAGGGTACTGTGCAGTGAGACCCCGTTGCTTCATTTCTTCACCCGCTTGAAACTCGCGGCCGTCATTATTCAGCTTCCATACTTCTGGAATATTGCTGCGTAGGCGTCCCCACTCCACTTCAACACGTGAAAAGTCGATTTCGGGTAGCCTGAGCGATATGTCATACTCTTGCATCAAGAGGAGTAGGTGTGCGTGCATCTCCTGGACGTCATGGGGCTGTATAAGGATGAACCCTAGGAGAACACCGACTACCGAACGGTAAGACGGACTAAACAACACTTGAAACACGGGACGTACGAATGACGCCAAGTGGGAAGAGCAAACGCGCCCTGAAAAAGAAACGCCGTTCCGACCCCTAAAACAGGCTGTACATTCATACCGAAGAATGCTCCGTGATGCATACAAACAACGCACTTTTTGCAGTTCATGTACCTGAGCCTCATATGGCGCTGCTTGACATCCGGCTTTCTGCCGTGCAACACGTAGGCTTTCCTTTTCGTGCGAGCTGGAATCGCTGTGTTCTTGATCCGAGGACGCCGCAGACTCGTCGCGGGCTGACCACGTTTTTGGTCGTTTGAAGAATGGCATCTTGAACTTGTTCGGCACTCAACGTCGCGTCACTGAATATCTATATATTCTCTGAACTTGAAAATTAGCCGGTAGTAGTGGGTAGCGCCGCTACGAGTTCTGGTTCGTTAAAATGCCAGCATCGAGAGGTAGAGTTGAACTTATGGAAAGTGTCAGAGGTACAATGGTGGCGTCGGCCCGAAAGTCACGTGGGAACCCCTAAGCAACTTCACGTACTGTTTCAACATGGACCGTCTCAACGAACCTCTTAAGACGGAGCTGTAACAAAACTCTTGAAAGCGGGGAACTACTGCCACCTAGGTGATGTGGAGGTTGCCGGGACGTTGCTGTGGGAGCGGACTCGGTGGAGTTTTCCAACCGTTTGCCACCTACTAGTACTATAGAGTCTTCATCCCGACTCTTGCCGGAGACGTTTGTCCAGCCCGAGGGAGAATGGAGAGTCCATACTCGAAACCCAAACTTACACGCAGTCTCTGAGTCTTCTGGAATGTCGAGCAGTTTGTTGAGGCTCGTGTACTAATTAATAGCAGTCACCTGCAGGCTTCTCGAGGCTCATCACCAGGATATGTAAAAGTCATACCCAAGCAAGCAGCCCACTCCTGGAAGTAAAGGAGTGGTGGGTTAATTCACACTGACCATGTCATTTCTCTTCATGTGACAATGGCGGGCAACACCTCGGGAAGATTACAAATGGATATACATCTTTCAATCGTGCGTAGGTACCACAATCAATTCGCGAGCGGACGCATACCAAGTGTACTTCATCCCACCACTCGTGACCGTATCCCAAGAAAATGTCTCCACATGTTCCGCGAACCACGCGGCCTGTTCGGTGCTGATGAGGGGTCCCCTCCCATGAACGTGTAACTCGACCAACGCCACGCATGGCTCGTAATCAGGATCACGGGGAACGAGCGTATCTATCACTGATTGGATCTCTCGTGACTTCACCAAGGCTATCAAACCTTCCGCGCTGACATTTTCGCAATCAACGATTCGCAGGCGACGAAGATTAGGTGGCGTCTCTTCTGTGGGGACCACTTGCAGGAACGAGGAAGACACCCCAGGGCAATTGACGAGCGAAAGGTTTTCCCCGTTCCAAAAGCAAATCAGTTGTCGTATCGCAGCAGTACTTGCGCTCATTCCCTCGAGAATGAGGTTGACGGAAGAAATTCTTGTCCGGAACAAGCTACGCTTTCTTAAACCATCGAAGGGACAGCCTGAAACGGTGATGACCTCCTTCAAGCGAGTTCCGAGGGTCTGGGACATAATACTTCTGACAGCATCTCCATCGGTGATGTTGCGGAAGCAAACGACGGGGGCTTCGAGTTGGAACCTGCGCAAGGGATGTACATCGTTGACGAAGACAACATCCTCGACTGTCAACTTCTGTAATAACCCACAAGTTTGGATCGTGGTGATAAACTCGTGTAAGGAAATCCTACTTCCATCGGAGGGTGTACAACCGCGGATGGTCAGGCAAGTGATGTTGCTGAACCACAGATTGCGCTCTCCAAACTCCAGCGCATCGTTGAAGAAATGTCCACCGAGCGTGATTTCCTGCGGGAAACGAGCTTGGAATGATATGTTATGCCAATTGCTGTCTCTAGCAGGGTGTGGCTCTGGAAATCGAAGGAAACGTGTCACGCCACTTGTATCGCAGTGACTTTTAATCAATGAGAGAACGCTGGGGCATTGTGCATCTCCTTTCTCCCCCCAGCGCGCAGGGAGCGAGGAACTATGCGTGACGTTGAAGTTAAGAGACCAGGTATGGTTGATGTGTCGCTGGAGGAGGTCAAGAACAGCTCGGACGCGTGCACCTTCGTCTTCATCGATCTCCCCAAAAATGCCAGGGTGCCTTGTGACGATGAGTTGCAAGGGGTAATCCCCTGCCCATTGTAGCATAGTTTGGATGGCGATCAGTGATGTCGCATGAGAGTCGACGGTGATGACCTGGCGTGTCCAGTAGACCGGAACACTGCTCAAAATGTGTAACCATCGGACACACACCGAGGCCAGCGAATATGGAAAGAGGGAAGGTGACAAGGGGTCGTCATCTAGCCACACTGTCGTGTGCTCCGGATGAAGGGCGCAAGTCTTGTGCCAGTCAACGCATGTTTCGAATACTAACTGAAAGATTGACAGAAGGGTTTCCGTTGGAAGGGCAACTGGCCCCACGGGAGACGACTTGGACTTCGAGATGGCACGGGTCACCAAGGTAGGTTCCGTTGAAATGTATCTTGAGTTCGCCGGGGAGATGATGTTGGAGAAGGTAGCGATCGCGCTGGGAGGTCGCGCCAATGCATGATCTACGACACCCTGTTGGAACCAAGTTGAAGTTGAGCAACACATTGTGCATGACCGACCTACCGATGACTTGGAATTGTCTGCAATCTTTAAAGAGTCCATGAGCTTGATCAAGTCACCCACAAGATACTTGGACCTATATACGTTTGCAACGAGTACGGGGTCAATTCGGACCGATGCCATATACAGTGTGCCTCAATATTGTAGCGATCACGACGACTCACGCATCATGCCAGCCACGTCTAGAGTGTTTCACCCCAACACCCCGCCGCCGGTTTAATATGGTTCATCCAAATGGTACTTCCACGTATGAGCGCTTCGGCCCTGTACTACCGCGGGCATTGAGAAGCATCAACAAGGTTCTCGGGGGGGAGGACTGAACGACCAATTTGATTAACCAGATTAATCACAACCCAGCACCCCGGGCCGAGGAGGCTAGGGGATGATTCACTTAGCACTAGCTTTTAGATAGACACAAGGACTAAATTGGAAACCCACTCAGCTATCATGTGTCGAATCGTGGGGGTTTCATCGTGTGATGGCCCCAGTTTGGATCCTTGTGGAGGTTTGGGGGGGGGGAATGCATCCGACTGGAAG
>JBBPSA010000012.1:0-25816 GCA_038093355.1 Boletus calvinii | reverse complement strand
CTCTCCGTTGGAGTTCCTTAGTATTCTTCTCCGTCGCCAACTCTCCTGAGATGCTGCACTTTAACTTAACCCCCTGGACGAGTAATCACGCGATGCCTCAAGTGATTTCGTGCTGGCAAGTTCTCTTTGGCCTTGTGTTCGTAGAAAAAATATTACAAGAACGGTCCAAGGCGCTTGCAACGCAACCCACTCCCACGGAGGGAGTCTTGGAAACAACACACACTTTGTACCAGCTGTGGTTGCCCATTGTAAAATCATGCCTCGTTTCTCGAGATCTTGCATGTGCAGTCGCCACATCCTTTCTCAGGATAGCAAGCGTTCTAGCGGACACGAATTTGTTCTACGATTGTCAAGATCTTTACCGCCTGGAGATCAATGCAGGGAGTTCCCGGACATCGAGGCAAAAACTCCTTGCCGCCCAATACATTGCCGCAGCAGTGCGCGTCCAGGGTCCGCTTCCAGACGTGGTGCTGACACCGTTAGAAGCTTTTTCTCCAGACTTGAAGCAACAGCATCAGGTCCTCACCTCCGCGGTGGAAGCTCTTGCACCCACAGATGCCTCTCTTGCCTACACGCTCTACACTGTCGCGCGAGGAAAGGGGATGGAGCTTGATCCGCCAGCAACTTATGCCCTTGCCATCTCTCTTGCTCAACGTGGGGCATTCGACCAAGTCATCCACTTCCTCAGCAATGGTCGGTTTTCTCTGGAGAAGCGGGGAATTCTTGTTTCCGCCATCGCGCGTAGTCTTCGGGAGAGCCCACGAACTCGTTACTCGCCGAGTGTCCTTGTTGTCATCGTCGATGAACTTGCAGCTTTGTACCATTCGCACGTTCCGCCTGAACACTTTCGAGGACACCTTGAACAGCTGTTTGTTGTTTTAGCCCAGCATGGCAGAGGCGGTCAGCTATTCCCTGTCATTCTTTCCATCATCGAAAGGTCGCCCAATTTTTTTCAGTCACGATTCTTTGTCAGGTATTGCCATGCGTTAATACGAGGCAGGCAATTTTCTACCGCTAGCAAACTCCTCGATGCTGCCGCAGCCGTACACCCCACAACTGCTCGATCTCTGCGTATTCTCATAGATCGAGTCGTAATGCAAACCAAGGCATTCCGGGTGTGCAAACAAATCACCCCTCTCCGTGGCCCAACATCACTTAGGCTATCCTCTCGTCTGCGGCGTCGTCTCTGTGCACTCACTCCACTTGGACTTTCGCTTCAAGAGCTTCTGAAATCAGGACGTGTGCTTGCTGCCAAACGTATTTTTGCCTGCGCGGTAGCAACGGTTTCTTCGAGGCGGTGCACTACCTTAGGGAACATCTTACTACACGGGGTGTCTCGTCAACCCACGTCACGTAACGGAAGAGGTGTTCGCAAAGTTCTCGCACTGTTAGAAAACCTTGTCAAGAACCACGGTTTTCGACCCGACAGAGTGACGGCTAATATATTGATTAAGGTTATGATCAACTGGCGGTCAGCGTTCAATTCCCCACGGCTTCGCGAATTGTTTGATCATCTCGTCAGAGGCGGGTATCCTGCTGCGGATCACTCGCCTCTATATCCACCATTCGACACACGACGGACACAATTTTCGGGTTCCCCTGGCTTTTCAACGCTCCCTCCCTTCGTTTCATTTGAGAAGCATACAAGGCCGTTGTTCAAGATGTTCATCAGGGCCTTCTATTTGTGTAATGATGTGGAGGCTGCGAGGAAGGTGGTTGGGATCCTCAAGGTGGAGGAGTTCAAGAACGCCGTGGCGAAGGAAGTGAGGCAGAGAGCAAGATCGAGGGGTAGGGTCAAAGCAGGTCAGAGCAACGTGATTCCATTAGACCCCACTGTATCTTCAATTGATTGACGTGTTTGAGGAATTCTGTTAATCCCGGAAGCTGTAAGAGACTGTAAGCTGCCACTGTCTGGTTAGCGTCGAATGTTGTTGATTCGCAAAGTTGCCGAACCGCGTGTTCCTGGCAGTTCAACACGTGTTAAGCAAGTAAATCTCTGACAATTTGAAGTCGGGAACGTACCTAAGCTCAGCTGTCTGAGTGGCGTTCAAGGGCCGTTCCAGACTTTAATGACAGGCTTGAGGGGGCTTTGTAACCCCTAGACCAGACATTCTTGCGCAGGCGGCTTCTGCGACTCATCGTGAATATGCGTTCCCCTAGGCCCTCGTCGATGACGGTAAGGAGGCTACATCGAAACTATTGGATCACTGATCTTAATCAATCATGGTCACAGCGTCCACGCCGAACCCGTCGGCCATCGTACAAAATGCTCATAAACGCAAAATTACGCCATGGATCTCCCACGTTGAAACGCCGTCGCGACCTTCTCGGACGGGAGTCTCGGAGGACGACCAGAGTAGAGGTCGTCGTTCCAACTTTGCGGCAGATCCGAGATGCCGCCCACCTCCGACGAAGTGAAAGCGAAACACGGAGCACGCCTACCGTTCGCGGTGAGCATGCTTCCCAAGAACAACTTCCTCCCCCTCCACACATCAAGTCGGAAGAGGACGATGCAAAGATATATTTTCTCCTCCAGGCAATCTACCTCGTTTGCGACTGTGATAGCACGCTCACAGCGCGTGTATTCTAGGCTAGGATCAAAGTCGAAGTAAAAGTCGAAGAAATCATCTCGGAATACGTCGTCCGAAATCGGCTAGCACTGATCGGCTATGACACCTTCGACCTCGACCTTCCTCAAGACATCCTCGATGCGACCGCGACCAGAGTATTCACGACACGTATATGGGGTGGTAGCAAGCAAGCGACCTTTCCCAAGATTGGCAAAGAATTCACTCATGGACTCGACGACTTCATGTACATCAGTCTTTTATACGATCCGCACGCACCTCGTTGGCCAGGTTCGCCAGGTTTGATCTTCAGGTTCAAAGACGACGGACAGGAGTGGCCGAAAGTCATGCGCCTCATCGTACGCCTGAGGGACAACGCTTGGCAGTACATGGGACAGTACAAATTGACAGTAGCCCCTCCGCTCACGCCAGACGAGTGGAATGCACAATCGCTCAAGGTAAAACTTGGGACTTGCCTGTCTGAGACGAGTGAGAAAATTCATACAGGGAAACACCGATGTTTACAGGTCAAGCGGAAGTGGGCGAACAAGCTTTCGGAGAGAAAGTTCGATGGCGGCCTAAAAGCAAAAATCGTTCTCCGGAAACGGCTTGGCCGCGATCCTACACCGCAAGAGGTCGTGACCGCCCTGGAATCCAATGGACGATTCCACGCGAGTGCGAATCAGATCCTTCAGGCATGCGATGAAGGCCGAGCAGTGTGTTTTACAGCTTCACTCTTGCTGTGAAATAAAACTGATAGGGGCTAGGTGGTGCGCGTGTGGTGCATGAAGTGCGTTGGTTACGATGTGGATTTCCAGCGAAGGATTGCAGCTCGCTCTTGAGCTTGGATGGCTTGTTCTGATCTTTTGGTCAAGATCCGACGGCTGGATCCAACTGCATGCTTATTTGTTACGTCGTTCCCAACTGCTACATACATAGTTGGGTCGTGTATTTTTCAGGACTCGTTGAATTGAGCAGGGTCATTGATCGGTGGAAGCTGGGAATGATCGGTAGCAGTCACCGGGACTACTCAGGCTCATATTCACACCGTCAGACATCAACGTTTCAACTGGAGTCGTGAATGATCATGGATGGGTGTCTAAATAAACATAGTTAAAAGACAACAGTGATGAAAGAATACAACATCAACCTCTATTATAAACTTACAACCACCGGTACGTTCGGATCCTCGAGATCCAGCATGGATACTTTATCCCGCAAAGTATGAGGTTCAACCTCCTCAGCTCTGGTGCGATCCGAGCCTGAGTCCGACAACGTGCGAGAACCAACAGTTGAAGTCTCCGTCTCCCCGTCCTCTGTAGTTGGGCTTGACATGTGCGTGTTCTCATGCCCAGGTCGACAGGTCGGGCTTTCGGTCTTGACAACTGGGTCCGCCGGTGGCGTCGCCTGCAGCTCCTCTTCCTTCTCCCTCTCCTCCTCTTCTTCCTCGATACTGTCCGACCGAGTCAGCTTGCCAGGTGGTTCGATCTTGGGTAGTACCACCTGGTGTTCCTCAGCCTCGTTAGTGCCAGGGAACGCCACTCCCATTCTGCGCGCGAGCTTACGCTCTCGGATCTTCGCAAGGCTCAAACGACGTTCCTCCATCCACTGTTCTTCGTCAAGCACGGGTAGAGCCGCCCGCGTAATGGTGTCATTCGTTGGCGCGAGCTTCTCACATTGCAGGCTTATGCCTGCGGCAGCGAGAACACGCATGACTGGAGCGTGAGAGCGAGGGTTAGGCATGCGATGGGCATAAGTGGCATTCATTCTGTAAGGATATGTATATGTCGTCAGCACTGTGTAGCTCGGAACCGGGGTCGGACGAGTCTTACCCCGGACCGAGGACGAACTCGCCACCCAGTTGCGTAAAGTCCCCAGCTTTCTCCCACACCGGCATGCCGACACGAAGTGCGTTCTTGAAGACCATGGCAATTCCGCCCATGGATCCATGGCGCACATAGCCACCTCGCTTACGCTGTGACTTCGGTTCCATTATACGCAAGTTCATGCCCAGCGCTTTGTGAAGGCGCAGCGTGGGATCAGTGTAAAACGTGAACGGAGTGCGAAATATTTCTAGAGGGCCATCAACCATCAATCCACTAGAACCATGACAGTGAGACACGTACGTCGGTAAGATTTGATCATGTTGTAGGAGCCATTTCCAATAACGACCAAATTGACTTCGGCATCCTTGAGCATTCTCTGATCAACGTTATCTGTCAGAGAGAACATATAATCTTGACATAACGGACACCTAGAGTTGTATCAGCTGCCAGGATCGTTCACACGACGAAATAAACCTGACAAGAAATGCCTGATGAAAATAACAATGGTCCTTTGATCTCGGAAAAGCTCGCCAAAGGGCACACGCAGGCCACTTTCAGCAATGACGAAGCACGAAGCAGCCTCTGCGAGTTGCCTGGCAGTCGGCAATGCATGTTCGTCGAACGATGGGGACGAAGAGGACTGAGCCGTAGATGGTCGCGCCGCCTCGAATTTATGCGCAGAGTTGACAGTACGACCGTCGATGGTCGTCAGAGAGCGGAAGTGGGCGGGTGCGGCAGCAGGCGGAGGGGAATATGATACATGAGAGGAATGGGAGGGTGAGGAGGAACCGCCGAGACCACCCGTAAGGCTAAGTTCTGCATCCGTAAGTGGCTCGTAAACGCATCCAGTGGTTGAGTCGCGAATGGGGCTGGATACGTCCATTGTATGTAGACGAGTGACAATCTCTGCCGGGAAGAGCGTCGTCGACTTGCGACGAGCGTGGAACGTGTTCTCTTCTGAGATGCGTTTGGGTTTGGATGGCCGTTCAGAGGAGAGATGGGGGAATGACGTGTAAGAAGTATTTGTCCGGCTCAGGGCCAAGTTGTCGGTGGATTGATGGCTCTGACTCAGGCGACCCCCGATCTTCTTTGGTAGCAACCGGGAAAACTTCTTTGCCTTACTCGGTGCTGCCACATGGTCGTCAGCCGAAAAGGGAGCCAAGCGGAGCGGAGAGGACGGGGCGGGGCACTGGGAGCCAGCATCAGAGTGGACGCGAGAGAAGAACGAATGCACGCTCTCGCTACTCTGTCCGATGGACGAGGTGGGTGAGATGGAGAGAGGTTCCGCGGTGAATACAGGGGTCGATGACAGCACGTTGGCGAGAACATATGACTGCAGTTTCGAATGTCCGTAAGGCGAGTTTTTGGGCGGAATTGGCACCGTGTGTCGGGCTTCTTTTCTTGATACAGCCGAGCGGGAGCGTCGACGCTGGATTGGGAAGGGTCGTGGGTATTCAGACTCAGGGATGCAGTCCCTACTAGGGTGCTGGATAAATTCTTCCGAGTGTGGCCCACGCGCAATGGCGGGTGGTGCCAGTGGGTCTAAGATATTTGAGGTGCTTCTGGTGAATGATGCCGTCATGAAACCCAAATTCCTACCCGACGGCGCGGGTGATGGGGCGTCAAGGTTAAGATATGCCTGATATATGTCTGGTGGATATCTGCCGCCAGTATAAGGGAGGGTTGGGAGATGGGAGGTAGATTCACCGCGAAAGGAGAGAGGAGCGCCAACGCTACTCAGCGTGCTGGCGGTGCGAGTTCGGAGGACGGAGAGTGGTGCGAAAGGATCCTCTGGGTCTGGCGTTGGGTAGCGCGCCTCCAGCTCTAGGATGGGGGCAGGCTTTCGTCGAACGCGGGGTTGGTTGTCACCGGTAGTTGATACAGACATGATACAATCTAAGTTGCTCGCCCAAAGCTCGAGACCTGCAGGAGGGACGGGGGATGGATTCCGGCAGGAAAACGAAGAATGGACAACCATCTACGGCGAGTCCTTATGTACGATTTCCATCGTGGCTTCGGTGAGGAGAGTGTTCGCTGCGAACCTTGTTCAAGGGATTGCACGTTTCCGCATTGCCCCAATTCCCGTCGGTTACCGCGCCTCCTTATCACCAAATTGCGCATTTCGCAGTGCTTCGAAGAGATAATATGTACGACTCGCTCGAGCCTAAGTCGAGCGAGGCGGCAATCCAACACCCAGAGTAGACTAGCTGCGGGAATGTTGGCAAGAAGCCGTCGGCAATCTCGCGACTGGCTCGGATTCGAATGTCTGGCATTGGCAGCACGAAGCGTACCACTGTAACCCACGACAAGCCTGAGAACACTCATTTCACAGAGATACGCCGATCGAACACCCTCAAGGGCACCACTCAGCACAGGTTGACCAATACTCACACTTGGAGCATCTGCTCTTGAACTTCTCGTGTTGATATCCTGTATCCCTCAGTTCCCTCCTCTATGGGCGGAGAATCGACGGCCCACAGTCGGCATCGCCAAGATGGCCGCTTCCAAGGTAACACGGCTGCCAGTTATTTATTACAGGGGAGAACATGCTAATGGTACGAGGTCTCAAGAACGACAACCTTGCTTTTCCATCCCATACACGTCTCCCATTCGTCCTGGCCTCGTGCTCGTGTTCAGCACCTTACGGGTTCGGGTGGAGTTTCTGGCTGAGCCATGAGCTGTGGATGCAATCAGAATCATTTGGCAAGGCACATGTGAAACAGCTTTCCTTGATAGTCTGAGCAGTAGTGAATATCATGGCGGCGACCCCAAACAAACACAGTAGGATATCTCCGATCTTCTCCATCGGGGTCTTGGCCACCGCCTTATAGTGCAGCATCGCAGGGTATACAAAACACAACGGGATACTGTTGGTCGAGTCATTCTCCACAAGATATGCAAGTTCCAGCGACGGAACTCACCACGCAAAACTTCCAATCAACGCCACAAACTTGTCGAGGTCCGCAGCGCCGGCCCAGCTGATCGCCGTGCACACCATCACCAGTCCGAAGCGGAAAAAGTTCTTAAGCCACTTCACGCGCGGATTTCGCCTACCGCTTCTCACAAAAATTCCATTCTCCAAGATACGCACAGCCGGGAAGAATTGGAGCGGAATAGACAAGAGAATCGCCACAGAATATAGGAATTGGACCTATTTCACTCAGTTGACCAAGTCATCGAAACTTCTGACAAGTGAATAAACTTACAGCTTGTGTGAATTTATTCTTCTGGTCGAGGTTGACGAGGACGACTGACTTCACGTCCGATCCGAAAGTCAAATACGCAAGAGCGCCAGCTCCACCAAAGAGCGCTTGGGAAAGGAGTGAGTAATAAACCACGGCAGATAGTACGAGACAGCGAGTACCGAGTGTTCCGAGCATGACACCAGTCAAAGCTTTGGGAAACTTATGCGGTTCACGCATGGCATCCGTAATTGGGATAACCTGAAATTCTCATCAGGATCTCGGGCCGGAATTCGGTAATAGAAGACATACCAAGCCTACCCCTTCAAACGAGAAAACAGCAGTGCTTTCACAACACCATTAATGAAAACTACAAACTTGATCGAAACCGAGACTCACCCGATGAACAAAGGGAAATCTCGCTGATTGAACATCTGAACCTGCGCTACACCCCTATCGCTGATGATGGAAAGTTCACTCCCAAAGATATAAAGCAAGCCAGCGAGGATGAATGCATCTGCGATGAGAGCAGTAGTACTGAGTTTCGCAAGGTTTCTGACGAGACATAATGGCAAAAAGATGACCAGCTGGATAGTGATAAAGAACGGGACAGAGAAGTTGGTGGTGCAATGCGTGACGGCGGTAACAAATGCCTGTGAAAGTCGGTTACGCCGTCACAATTATAGTCGATAGAAAGACCAACCTGGAGGTTTTCCGCGACAAAGATGGTGTAGGCAGAGACGAATCCGATTTGGGATACCGTGATGGAGAAAAGAATCGCATATCGCATCCATGGTCCGTATAATGCGCCACCAATGTCTGAAATTTATGTGAATGTTGTACTGATTTGGCGGATGGGGATCACGTACCTCCAAAGGAACCAGAAACGGCAAATTTTGCCTGGACCAGAAGTAAAAATGAATATAGGGAAACCAAGGCAACGACTGCGATAGTGATGGTGGAGAAGACAAGCCCCCCGTTGGCGAATCTGTTCGTTTGTGGGATCAGCAACGGAACCCTTGAATCACAGGCAACTTACCCTTTCCCAAGGAACAACACACCGGTCCCTACAAATGATTTCAGAAGCTGGCGAGTAGCCGGCGTCAGGAGTGTAAGAGAAGCTGCACGAGATACTCACCATCAGTACAGCCTGTGGCACGGTTGCGTCGCCATGGGCACTGACGGATGCGGGTCGTCGCCTCGACAGGGAACGGGACCGAACAGTCGACTTCAACAATGGCTCGGTCTCGTTAGCAGTGGGTGCGGTTGAAGGACCACTGAGCTGATCAGCAGATTCCTCGTCCTCGGCTGTGTCTTCGTCTTCTTCGAGGTCCTCTCCTGCCTAGTATGGTTTGTAACAAGTGTTCGCGACGATGAAGAAGCTCGCTCACAAATTGACCATAGATATAGAGGAAATCGATGAAATTGTTTGTTGGCCGTATTTCATTGGCGTTTTGCTTGTTTGCTTGTAGGAGAAGATAGTTTCGCCTGAACCCACCGGGCTCGTGGATATGTTCGAATACAGGATTAGGTGGTGCAACAGATCCTGCGAACGACGAAGCGCGGGGACGGCCAGATTGTCGTCTCTGATCTGCATGCCACTTGTAAATGTCGTGGCTGAAAGTATGATACAGTTAATCACGGCCGGAACTTGTAATTCTGGGGCAGAACTCACGTAACATCTGCACCCGGAGCATGATATGGTATAGGAAATGTCTCGGATATTTCTCGCGGGAGTCGTAGAGGAGTTGAGGACTCCGCAGGGGATTCATCTATGTCAGCTGTATCTTGATCAGAGCCGTCTGAAGAACGCAGGTCTGTACGACTCGGGCGGCGTTCTCCGTGAAAAAGGAGATGACGTCTAAGCACTCTAGCCTTGTCCTCAGCGGGAAGGCCGTCGAGGTCTACTACGGTATTATCGACAGCACTTCCTGTTCCCGCGGCGCTGGCTGGGCGCTTTGCGCTAGTTGCGCTAGAGGACGGACGATGGAGTCTGGCGGATAACTCGCTGGAGAGGTTGGTGCTTGGAGAGTCGTCCGCTGGGAGTCCAGGAGTGTACCGTGATGGGATGTTGGGTACCGGGGGCGTACCGGAATACTGAGCACGAAGAGCGCGGATGTCGGGAGTGCCGGAGGGTGTGGAAGTGGCTGAGTTGAAGGCGGGAGGAGAGCCAGAGCGGATGTTCACTGGTTTGGATGGAGAAGACATGAGTGAGCGAAAGTGTAAATGTTAGTGGTAGAGAAAGGAGGAAGAGAAGGAGTCGCCTGGCCCTGCTATCGCCCGCTGTGCGCAACAACCCGATTTAAGTAGGTCACCGGTGGTGAGCGTCCCCGTGCAACCCCACCTTGCCAGCGAACTTTGTTTTCTCCAAGTTTCAGGCTCGACGTGGTCTCGCTCAAACAGGTGGTTGTTATTATCAACTCAATATCGATGCAATGCAGTCGTGCCAGTTCTTTAAGCCCGAGGACCTTACAATGACTCAGGCACCCCGCAATCCATCGTGTGACTCGGCGACTCGTACTACTACGCAGCCAAGTTGGTCGATCAATAGCCCTGTCCATCCATCTTCACCACGCTTAGACTTGTTCTCATGTACAAAGGAAAGGGTGGGCGGAACACTCTGACGCGGGATGTTCGGGTTTCTCGGATACATAACTAGAGGGAACCAATACTGTAGTCCAGATATTCTACTAATTCATTGTGAACCATTGATATGTTACTTGCCAAGAGGAATCACAGGACAAGTAAATGGACCCAAGAGTCGAAGGAAGTTATCAAAACTCCAACGCACAATGATACGTATGGCTGAGAAAAATCTATCAGTACCATATTCAATCGTTGGATTGTATCATCTCCATCAATTTGTCTGCACCCATCCCGGGAAAGCGGGGGACAACGCGACATTTGAGCTCGAGGGGGTGCCTGGGTACGATCATGGTCATTCGAGTTCCAAAAGTCGCAGAGCTGTACTCACGATATAAGCCCGGTTGACCATTCGGGTTCTGGATCTATTTCATCACCGTTATCGTCCAACGGTTTCGTGAACTTGAACATGGCAAGGAGATGGACGATTGCTATCCACAACGAGGCGTCTGCGAAGTGCCTACCGACGCTAAAGTGATATGAGTTGTGTCATTATGGTCACACGATGAAAGTATCTTGCCAGACTCTCCGTCCGAAGCCAAATGCCAACGCCACGGAATCGTCGTTGAGTTGGCCATCTTGATCAAAGAATCTCTCGGGGATAAATTCAGTGGGATTGGAGTATTTGGCCTCATCCCTTGACATTGCCCTTGGTAACGGATTATCGGCGCCACGTAGTACGACGATGTGCAGACATACCAAAGGTTAGCCAACACCACGCAACCTGGACCGCCGTCAGAATCCGAATGTGTGGAAGAGGAAATTGGCACCTTCTGGAATGTATTGCCCTTCATATACATCACTCTTGGTCGTGTAATGCGGAAGGCCTTTCAACAATCTGCTGAGTGGTGGTCATTATACTCTACACACGTCTACTTACCTAACGGGAACACTGGATGCCATCTCAGTGTCTCGCGCAAAACTGCATCAATGTAAGGCAGGGAAGACCTGTCATTGAAATCCGGTAGCCTGTGCGCTCCGACGACGGCACCAATTTCTTTCTGAGCACGCTCTTGGACTCCCGGATAATACATCATCGCCAGGACAAAAACGGTCAAGGTGGATGCTGTCTGTTCAGTCGTCTGAGAGCTTGCACAACGAGGTGGCGATGGGGCACCTACTGTTTCAACACCGGCTATTCACGTCCCACGTCAGTCGGTGCAGAAAACCGATACAAATCGACTGACCGATAAAGGCTGTTGCAGAAGAAGACTTCAACGCGAGTTCGAAGCCTTCGGAATTAGATTCTGGGAAGCGCTTGAGGGACTCGGAAACCATGCATGGCCCGGAAACACAGGAGACCTGATGTAAGATATGAACGGCATCAGGCGATCGGCTGAACGACAGAAATGGATGAATGCTTCACCACTCGGTCACGAGCATAACGGAATGGAACATCCATCATCTCATGCAGATTGCTTTTGGCTTGTATGGCCATGCGTTTCAAAGTTGCACCAGGAAACCAGACGGGAAGTTTGAGCACTGAGAATCACTGTCAGCAGGAAGCTAGCACAAGTGAAGGAAATCGAAGCTGACGGAAAGGGAAGGCCTCCAAGATTGCAGCAGTCGAAGGTCCCGCCACTTTCACAAATGCTTCAATCGCCTTTTCCGCCGCCAGTACGAGCGGATCGTCATTCGGAATCGTTTCATAATCGTAAACAGCTGACATGATCACTGCAGAAGCATAACTGTAGGATCGACGATTCTCAGTATTTCGTGTGAGCTGATGGGTGATGGCGGAGCTCACAGCTCGATTTGCCGTTGATAACGATCAGGCGAATTGTAGACGCCCATTAATAACTGGCGGGCCTTTCGCAATTGAGTCGGAAGGTAATCCCGCGCAGCATCAGCGCGAAATGACTGGTGGAACAATCTTCGATGGAGTCTCCATTTCTCCCCGTACTGAAGTAGTGCGCTGTTGAACTCGGAGCCAACCCTAAGCAGGCCAGCGGGTCAGAAGATCGGGGATTTGAGGCAGTGGACGTACTCTTTGTGGACCCGAACTGGTGGTCGATCTGAGTAGATACTCGATCGTTGTTCAAGAAGTGCTTTGGCGACGTCCGCAGTCTGAACGACGATAATCTGTCGTCCAAAAAGGGTGCAATACACTAGGTCGCCTAGAGAAACAGACATGACCATGACCATCGTAGTTTTCGGTATAAGCATACCGTATGTTGATGCCCATCGAGTGAAAGTAAGCCAAGGCTCGGAAGCATTTATCTCAAGCACACTGCCGAAGAACGGCAGACCCCTGGGACCAGGAGGAGAGTTCAACAGACGGAGTGACTTGCGCTTTGCATAGCGAGCAAAAAGGGCGGTCACGGAGACAATGAAGAACGAGAGAAGCGTGGAAGGGGATATCGTTGACATTGCCTGTCGTCTGTCCTGTATACGAAAAGATTGGTTTTATACTCATTAGAAGGCGATGGCATCGCTATAAGTTTGGAGAACCATAAATGGGTCACTCGGTATTCATTTCATGGAAACGAAGCTTGCCTCGTTTCACTCTGCCAGATGGCTGGCAATGACAACAGCGGTCCTCAGCCGTAGTGCTGTGATTCCACATCCACAGTAACGGTACGAACCTAGTTCCTGGATTCGACATGTGCATAGCAGGCAGGCGGGAGGTGTTCACAGGAATATCATGGAGTGATATAATCTCAAACGGCAAGGATCAGAAACGATGTACTTGTTGTTGGCGTCTATATAAAGGATGATTCTGGCATGATCTGGCACGCGCGGCGCCCAGAGATCCATCGACTTGATCCGATTATCATGGGGACAGGCTTTACTTGCCGGGGAAGATCGAGAGGGGGGACAAGCTATTTCGGACCGGAAGGCGGTGGCGAACAACCAGTGATCTGAGGGGTATGCGAGGATTCACATTAGGCAGTGGTGATTTTTGAGGCTCGGCTGGGTAAGACTCGAGCAGATGAGCGTCATTGACGCGGAAGTGAAGTCTTTTCACGTCCGAAGACAGCGGGTCGAGCAAAGGTCAACGCCTTACTCAAACCGACACGATCATGACACGTGACTTTTCATGCTCCTGTCTTCGACTGCTGGCAGTGACACTGACAAGTCGCACAACTACCTCGTCCTTATCCGAATTTCTTGATAACGCCTGCTGATAACATAGACTTCGTCGCTATAACTTCCTCGCAGTGTTTGGAGCAAATGTCAAGTCCCTTGCTGGAGTACGCCAAAGAACGTCTCGAGCCTCGGCGCGGATCTGGTCTGGCACGTTCGATGTCAACTCCACATGTTCATCTCGACTCCAAGTCTGTTGCAGCGTCATCGCCTCTCGTGGACAATGCAGACACCACGTGTCTCTGCACGGCAGTGGCTTCTTCCAACAAGGATGAGGTGCGACCCCTTGATCTGATGGTCACACTTAAACGTGCGGAACCATCCATCGTCAAGACCAGAACGGGGAGTGTGCTATCAAGAGGGTTCATCCTGAAAACGGATTATTATCCTTCTGGTTGGTGGTTGTCGACCAGGATCCCATCAGTGCTCATCCGCGGTGCTCGCTAGGACGCGCCCTGGATCTGGATCTGAACGTTCACGGCGCGCCGAACTTTAGAGCACCTCGTCACGGCAACCTCAATGTATTCGGAGTCGCCCAACCTCGCACGCAAGGTCTTCGTGCGATACTATCTGCGCTCAGATGCCGACCTGGCACGCGTGATCCCTCTCACGTTGTCTGGTTCTCGACGCGAGAAGAGCCAATTGGTGAGTTGGGGTTGTGCTCCGTGGTCCTGCCTGACCGACTTGCCGTTGGGATAGTTTATATCTCCGGTCGTCCGTTTGTCCTGCGGGATGCATCTGAGCCGCGCAGGACACTCTCCCTGTCTGATCGGGCGGAAAATCTGGAGGCGATCGAAGATCGGTTGAAGCACGACATCCTTCAGGAAGCGAGCAAGTAGGAATGATGTTCTGGACTGAGCCGATTCTGCGCTTATTCTTGAATTGGGTAGATATGGTGGACTTATTTTGACCCACAACGAACTCGGTGCGTTCTCCGGACGCCGTCGTGGCATTGCTGACAGTCAATGAAGCGGCCGAGAGTGGAGAAGGCGCAATATTGCCGACATGGACGCACGTGGATAACGTGAACGTCAGGACGTCACGCGAGCTCTGGCAGAACATGCGCTTGGACGGATGGAACGTCGAGGTCAGTCACGTAATCCATTATCATTACGTCATATTCACATTGTCCAGTATCATCGGCATGTCTTTTCTTCCAGAGTCATGTGATGTACTAAGGCCGCCTCGTCAATCTAGCATTCCCATCTCCCCCGACCGGCCAATAGAGGTATTTTCAATTTCCTTGCCATACACTGGCCTAAAATAAGCTGTGGCCCCGCCCAGGACAACTACCTGGATGCCTACCTCCGTGTCATCAAAGATGCCGACCCTGTCAAGAGCGCTCTTGTCTTTAGCTGTGGTATGGGCGCTGTGCGTACTACATTTGCTATGGTTGCCGCCTTGATCGTTCGCCGCAAAATGCTCCTTGCCCGGGGTTTAGGCGATCCATATGCTGTCAAGCCGTCTCTGGTGCTCCCTTCTGGAAGCCTCAGGCAAGGAAGTTCCTCGTCAGGTATCAGCACCGTAAGAAGTTTAATTCATCGCCAGTCGCCAAGGTCATTAATCGCTTTCTACAGCCGAGGAGTCAGGTGATATGATCTATGTAGAGCTCTTTGACGGATTTAACCGGCCCCTCATTTAGCCCGCAACGGATATGAAGCTTGCCCAGGCGTTGGAAAATGCCAGTGCTCAACAGGATTTGAACAGGTCCCTGCTCAGGCTGACATATGTTTTGCAACAACGTGTGTGCTATTTATTCCGTTACAAGCAGGCTTGGTGCCGAATTTAGCCAATATGCGGTTCTAGACTTGCATTCGCAATCAGCTATCGCGTTGTTAATGTCACAGCCCGTCTTGTTGGAGAATTTACGCAAGGCGTACCAGGGAAATTATGGTGTCATTCTCAGCCTCCTCGGTTGCTTAGATCACGGCCTCCAAGCCAAAAAACTAGTCGACCGTGTCATTGACAATTGTACGTTCATTGACTTCGTTCACCTTTCTCAGCGCAGCGGTAAGTAAAACTAGGCTGATCGGAGTTTTTGATGCAAGGCGATCATGTAACAAACCTACGGGAAGATATCCTGGTGCATCGGGTGCGGTATTCACTCACTACCCCCGATGACGACAGTGCCAAGAGAAAAGATATCTTGGTCAAAGCTGGCAGGTCTCTTGAAAAATAGTGGGTAACGCGCCAGACAAGCTCGTGTTCTGAGCCTCAGGATTTGCTGTCGCAGTTTTTTCATGATTGCTTTCGCAAGCTATGTTGACTCCGTTCCTGACCTCAAGCAAACATTCTCCGACTGGCTCAAGGTCCCGTGAATTTATTCCTTTTGTTCGCCTCTGCTGAAACCTAAAATTCGTCAGACGAGGACAGAGATCTGGAAGTAAGCTCATTTAGCACACAATCGCTGTAGTGAATCTTATATTTTTTTCCCTGCTCAGTCAGGTGATGTTTCTTAGGAAGTCTGGAGGGTCCCGATTGAACGTGTTTGCCCCTGTAAACGATCTTTCGCTGCTCTCTCGGTCAGGGGCAGAGGGCAAGTCGCTTGTCGCTGGGCAAAAGAACGACGTCGAGATCGCCGGTGGCCAATTACTTGGAGATGAGTACAGTGATCACGTTGTCAAGGTCAGACCTATTCTGGCGTATGTTGGATGAATCATGAAATCTCATTTCGCCCAGAATCGCAGTGGCATCATTTTGAGAGAAAGGTTGGTCAATCTGTTCTTGTAAATTTCTTTTTACTGGAAAATGATGCTAGCACTCTTCTGAAATCCGATCAATGGCTATCGGAGTCACAACGTGTCTTGCAGTCTGTTCGCGGCGTCATCAACTTCAGAAACATTCCCGGAACGAACATCTATGCGTGCGGGCAACCGACTGAATCAGCAATCGATCAGGTAGTCCAGTTGGTCAAGGAATATCACCCCAATACCAACAAAGTGGTATGGGTTACCCTCCGCGAAGAACCCATCGTGTACATTAATGGTGCTCCCTACTGTTTGAGGCGAGAGCGATTTTCTCTAAGGAACATGAAAGGTTAATGGTCTTTCTGTCAACACGGACAGTATTTACCTTGTTCGATGCAGATTATGGAGGCATCTCCGCCTCACGCTTAGAAGTACTCGAAGAACGTCTCAAAGATGATGTACTCGCGGAACTAAGCGCATTCGACCGAAGGTGTGACCTTTGGTTCATGCTAGCTAACCATGTTAATATTCGCACTCCTCCCAGACTTCTACTACACACAGAAACCTCAGATGGATCCGTCATCCCAGTCTGGGAAGAAGTCCAACCTGAGGATGTCGCTGTTCTCAAAGATATCATGGCATCGCGGCAATCGGGTTGCGGGATCGAGGTGCAATACGCTCGCATTCCAATTACAGCGGAACGTCCACCGGACATGTCCGATATCAGCGAACTCATGGAGCTAGTAGTCCGCACTGACTTCATGAACACTGCAATTGTCGTGAACTGCCAACTGGGACGAGGAAGGAGTACGCTGACATCAGTGAGGATCGCCTTGAACAGATGAGCTTTTAGTTAACATGATTCAGATCCTGATCCTTTTAATCCAACAATGGCTGAAAGACAGCAGGCCGCTCACTCAAGTACCCCCCCGGCTTTCCCGATCACATTCCGGTTCAACGTCCGTTTCACTCACAGAGGAAGAACCCGTCAATTGGCGACCGTCGTACCAAGTTGTGGACAGTATGTTGTGTCTTATTCTGGTCTTAAACGCATCTAAGGCCCCATTTGAGATTTCCTTCGCATCGTCCGTCAAGGACCTGTAGTGAAAAACGCTGTCGATGAGGCTGTCGATCGATGTGCAGTAGTTCTGAATTTGCGTGATTTAATTGAGGAGGAGCGTTTGAAGGCAGAGCAAGCCACTGACGAGAAACAGAGGCGTGTTCATACATCTAAAGGTCCGTGTAAATACCAAGGCATTGTATAGACTGACAGCTTCTCAGGGCTACACAATCTCCGACGATACTTCGAGCTCGTTGTCTTCCAGGCTTATTTACAATCAACAGAAGCTGATACCCTGAAGTCTGTAGAGACCTTTGAGAAATTCATCGAGAACAGGCCAGGTATAGTTACAACTCGTTATTTGTTACCGCATCTGCTTATGGACCGCGAGCAGTCATCAAGACATTTCAAAAAGAACTCATTGCCGGTGGTTTGAATGCGCTAATCCCATTGGAGCGCATAGATAGTATTGCCCACCCTGACGAAGTCAAACAGGTCGTCGTCAATCGATCTGGAAGCATCCTGTCGGCTTCCACAATTTTGAAGAGTGATTTCTTTTCGAACTTGCAGAAAATGACCCTCCCAGAGTGCGTTTGTGATCGTTTCGACGCACATGAACTTAACCATGTTTCGCGAGGCAGGCGGATTGACGGATCACCTAACTTCCGTCGTCTCCCTTTGACCCTCATGTTAAGCTCGACCGGAAAGACCTTTCCAGAAGCCCCTATTGCCCTTCCCGAGTGCGCCAGCGATGGGAAGATGGTTTGCGGAAGGTGACTTCGTCTCCCCGTGCCCCTTTTCCAGTATCCTCGCTTACCCAACGAGCCTAGTGGAATGCCTACGGTACAAGGGTGTGTCCTAATCAATATCAGATGAATCCTTGGTCATATTCGCACAGGTTACGGAGAGCGTTAGCGCGGGTAGATGCCGATCCACAGGGGACAAATATGGTCTTTTGGACTTCTTTGAGAGAGGTCTGGTTGAGATCTCTCCACTTGGTGACACGATCGCTCATGGACTTGAACAAGGAACCGGTCGTTTATGTCGCTGGCCGACCGCATGTTCTGCGACTAGTCGACAAGCCCTTGGAAAACGTCGAGTATGGCTATCTTTTCAGGTAGAGTTGTAAGTTAATGCACGAGTGTAGAGCTACGGGAGTCACCACTGTGATGGTGGAGACCATGGAGGAACGTTTCAAGAGAGATGTCCTTCGAGAACTTCGACAAGGTGGTGGCCGTATTCTGCTTCATGACGAGGTAGAGGAGCGCCCTGGTGTATTCACGATCATACCCATATGGGAAACAGTTTCGGAGGAAGATATCATGACACCCCGGGACGTGTTTGATCTCGTAGCTAGCGAGGGCTATAAGGTGCAGACCTTTCCGACATGTTTGGTGTTCCAGCTAACCACTTGTTATCAGATCGATTATGACCGTGTGGCAATTGTAGGGGATCTCACACCGCATTTTCTAACTGACTAACACCGACATCTAGACCGATGAACAAGCACCCCTTCCCGACGCACTGTTTCAGCTTTTGAATCGTGTTCGACTTGGATACTCACAGGCTGGTGATTTCATCTTCAACTGTCAGATGGGCAGGGGTCGCACCACCACTGGCATGGTGACTGCATGCTTAATTTCAACTATCATGAATTGGGTGGGGGAAGAGAGCGTTAACGTCGCTGAGGACATGACTATGTTGAACTACGATTCAATTGATGGCCCATCCGAGGAGGAAGCTTACTTGCAAGGTATTCACAGTCGTCTTTGCAGTTAATCTAATGGTTAAACTCATCTGCAGGGGAGTACAAAACGATCTTGCAACTTGTTGGTGTACTCTCCTACGGCAAGATCGCAAAACGCCTAACCGACCGCGCGATTGACCTGATGCAAGATGTCCAAAACCTCAGGAAAGCAGTCTACGAGTGAGATGTTCATTGCATTTATGCCACTTTCTGTTAATTACGACGGTCTTTGATATAGCTACAAGCTCAAGGTGGAAGCGTGCGAGAAAGGAAGCGCCAAGCAGGGGAAGCTGATGAATATTGCTGTGAATTACCTGTGAGGCATTGATGGCTATTGATGGTAGTTCCGCATTCAACCATCTGCTCACAAACTTATATAGATACCGCTATGGGACGCTCATCGTTTTTTGCAACTACCTGATCGAAATGCGGGAATCAACGAGTAAGGGAGTGGAGAATCCTTTCCCTGCTTGGCTCCGGGAACACCGCGAGATCGCTAAGCTGTTAGGAAGGAGGTCGTTAGACTGAGGACGCGTGGTTCCTATGGGAAAGTTGATGGTGCAGTGCCCGCCATGGGAACTTGTACCTAGCAAGTCGGACCATTGACTGGTCGAATAGGAGACTGTAGGATACTACTGCAAGCACTCAATACACTAGAGTTTCAACACTCTTACAGGTACCGCTTTAACTATTCAATTTCCGCTGTTCGGTTGGCATAGGAATACCTCGCACGTGACCGGGATTTGGCGGGTACCGTCGCACAGCCACCCGTAGTGTCGGATTCCTACATCAATTCACTGGTACGGCCTCTGCCACTTTCTTCAGGTTTCTTCCAGTTCGCAAGCCGTTTGCTGTCCCCCCACTGGAAAACAAAACTCGCCACACGCTACCCAGGACAACGTCAAGCTTGTCATTGGTCACAGGACGCCCATATCGACGGCGGTGTGGTCTCGCGACACGACGTTGCTGCGGATTTTTCGACTACACTCATTCTACTCCCTTTTTCATTCGACGTCGACGCACTGCCAACGGACCTGCTCAGGATGAAGAAAGCAACCCATTCATTGTTTCTTGCCATCGTAGCTTCTGCTATGCTACTTCCTGTTTTCGCATTGCAAGGCGAGCCAATCGGAGAGCACGACGCCGTCCAAATACGTGCCTTGGTCCCAGCAGATACCAGTGTGACTCCCCCCGACTCTACTACTGCAGCCGCTCCCACTACAGCGCAAGCCGCAACGAGTGCAGCTCCCACCACGTCAACAACAGCAGCAAACTCTCCTTCGTCTGCCGGAGCTACCCCAACAACCTCCGCATCAGCGGGGAACCCAACCACTACTCATGCAAGCTCAGCGCCAACTTCAACCACGCCACAGGCACCAGCGACCTCGATGCCCAGCATCGGTACCAATTCCGTAGGACAAGCTGTCACCACCTACTATGTCGTAACCCCCACAATGTCGGGTGCCGCTCCTTCCCCCACGAATACCCCGAGCGACTCTAGCAGCGGTCTCAGCACTGGCTCTATCGTCGGGCTTTCGGTTTCAGGTGGAATTGCTGCAGTTGGCATTATTTTGTTCTTTGTCTGGAAGTTCACGAGGAAACGGTTTGCCGACTTCGACGACAGTACGTCAAATTACGTAAGCGTTTCATGTAGAACTGATGCGAAACGATATGCTCCACCAGATGAAGCTATCAAATGGCCTGAGCTAAATGCACACAACAACGACGTGCACGCTCTTCCCACGAATTCCACCGGAAGGGCAGGATTTGGTCCAGAGAACGACTCTGATATCAACCTCACAAGAGCACCCAGCCCTGGCGGCGCATACGCGAATTCGATCGCAGCCTCATCTGTTCCTGAAATGTATGGTACTAGCGATCCTTACGCAGTCCCACCCCTACCTCATCTCAACCCAAACCAACCGTATCATGATGAGCCCGGTGCATTCGGTCAGCCCGCAGGATACTACGACCCATACCGGGGTCCAGTGCCAAACACATTCACTGATACCATCTCCGCACATGGCGCTGAATCTATCCCGATGACCCAGATGGCTAGGATGAGGAGTCCAGGTCCACAAGTGGCATATGACATGCAGGGCCGTGGTTCCCCGGTGCCGCAGGCGGCGACGGGCTATGCAGGCGTGGACGAGCGATCTAGAACGCCAAATCCCGGCGCGGTCGGCACAGGCCGAGCCTCTCCAAGTCCTCATCCCGGATACGGGTATGGCCCGCGCTAGCCGCGGCCTTTATTGAGAGGGTTGTGTAGGGGGGAGGAAACGTTCACGGGATGGCACGAGTTGAAAAAGTGGGATGAACAGCGTATTAGAACAGCCGATGGATTTAATAACCCTCTGTGAAGGATGTACACTCGTTTGGTTGGTCGTTCTCTTTGTGTCGCATCTCAGCGCCCACAAGCTTGTTTTTTTTTGTGCAGCAATCTTCCGCGTATCACGATGCGCATCTTGGTTTCATCTCTCGCTAATATAGATCTTGTCAAGGATGCTCTCGGGCAACTTACTGTCACTGCCAACATCGATACCATCCTACTCCCAAACCCACTACTTCTTTTTTGCTTGGACATTTGAGCACACGAACCTTTTATTCCTCAATATGCACTATACCGTTCCCAAACCAACAACTGCTAATGAAAAGATTTTATACATTCGCAAACTCTAGCTGTTACTTCATGCAACAAAAGAGGAATCCCTGGAGAAGATGAACGAGATCTTGAGAGCATCAGTCTAGATAACCCCAACGCCGTCCCTTCACTGCTCTGCCATCTCAGCGAGGCGCAAGCCAACATTGACGGCCAATGCGGCCAACACCACGATGCACAAGATGGTCGGACCGTATTTGTCGTAGTAAAGTCCTTCGGCGCTGCGCGCGCGCAGGCGTAACGCACGGTACACGAAAATGATGGCTGAATATGCGATGGAGAGTAGCGCCGCCAACGTGAAGAGCCCTGCGCTGATAAGCCCTCTTGTATCGTCCGGAGGAACAAAGTTTAAAAGAGTCGTTGCGATAGAGCTTATGAGGACGGCAAAATGTAGCCATTTCTGCGATGGGTCAGTACGCAGAACGCAATGTCAATGAAGCAAGAGACTCACCAGGAACGTTCGTTCATTGGCGAAATAAACCTTGGGCTCGATGCGAACAGGTACCGCAATTTTCTTGCCAGATGGTGCGATCCAGTCGCGGACGAGTAGTCTCTCCTGTTCGGGTATTTCATCTTCGTTGATCCCTTCAGCTTCGGGAGACAGAGGGGCCGCTCGGTTGCCACCATTCTGAGCTCCGTTCAACCGCTCCTTCAATGTCTTGTCAAATGCCGTCGATGATGCCAGGGGATCGATAGACAAGGAGTTTTGCTGAGGACGTCGCTGATCAGGGACATGCTCTTGCTGATGCTGTACCAACAACGGTGTACGTTCGTCAACGTGTTCTTCCTCCTCTCCTCTCGAAGATGGGCCTGGACTGTTCGATCTGCTATAGTTGCGGTGCCTGAGAGACGTCTCGCGATACGCAATGGCGGCCGCGACGTCCACCTGAGGAAGGCCTGTGCGTCTTTCTTCATCCTTTGCTGGCATCAGGTCCATGACTTCGTCTTCTTCCCCTTCGGAGACCGGTTCAGCGTACTGAGATGGTGTCGTATCACCGGAACGTCCCAGCTCCAAGGAAAGCCTCGACGATGAGGGGAGAGGTCGTTCCACCGTCAGGTAACCAGTGCTTGGCTTCAGGATGTCGGTGTCCACTACAAATCAGTCAGTCATATTCTCTTGCGTTTCCTTCACAACTTACTCTGCGGAAGCCAAAATGGAACAAGGTCTGTCCGGTTAGGAAGTAAGGTAGCGCATCCATGAATGAATTTACTGTACTCGCGTGAGCGTTGAGGATAAGCGAATGTGGTCATCAACTGACCTGAACTTTGGAACAGCTTCAACCAGGTGGGATTGGACTAGGTCCATCACCCACTTGGGGGGTTGTTGGCCGAACTGGGTCTGCAGCTTGACTTCTAGGACCCCATATTTGAACAATTCCTTGTCTTCAGCAGGCAGTTGATCAAAAGGATGATCAACCCCAATGTCAGTGCGCCGCCAATTGTCACCCGAGCGTACACGCCCATCCCAGTTGTCTTCTCTGACCATGGTGAGTTCAGTATCAAGAGAAATCCGCACACGAGCATCACCCGGTAACTGGAATGCAGTCCGATTGTAGAAGGTCCGCATGACTGGAGTCGTGTCATCAACAATGCAAACGTATGCCCGGAGGGCGCCTCACCCGGAACAAGCTTGCGAGTCAAGACGCGATATTGCACCTCGCTGGCAAGTTGGATCATCGAATCAACTTCGCTCTGACTTTTCTTGCCGCTGTCGGCCAAAGCTTGCATTTCGGTGTCCATGGTATATTCTCCTCGCAAGAACGCATTTACTAGGTGCTCCTTAATGGGAAAACGGGCTTTGACAGATTTTTCTCCGGTCCAATCTTCTCGGTGAGTTTTACGTTCGACAAAAATCTGGTTATGAAATGACGTTGGAGGTATGGCGAGTTGTGTTCTGCGGGCTTACGGTCTTGACGTCGGTATCCCCATACCACCGTAAACGAACTGCTTCAGCACCCTCAGTCTTTTCGAGCCGACCAAGGTAGAGGTCCAGATCTTCATTGTCGAAATAAATAGATGTAATTGCTATCCGGCTCGTTAGATTCAATACATCAAACACCCAAAGCAAGTTACCTGCATCCTTGGGTTCGAATTCTTTCTCCGCGTTGAATACTGCCAGTAAACGATCGCGGTCAGGTTCATAAAAACTGTAATTGTGGGAAGGGACAGACCAAGCACAGGCAAGTGTTTTAAAATGGCTAGCTTGAGTGGGACAAGATTGTCTGGGTGCACCTAACGGTGGGTGAGACTGCGTTCGGAAACAAGTAAACCTTATTACCCAGTATTTCGTCGTCTGCCGTACGAACGCACTCTGGTTACCGCCAGCACTCGAATCGCCCACGACGGGGTGACCACGCGTACGAACGAGGTTATACAATTTCGAAAGCTTTACGATGAGTGCATCCCAATTATATTTGTAAAATGGTCGTTCTTCCAAGTATTCTTGAATAAACGTAGGTTTGAGTGGCAAATTCGTTTGTTTCTGAGAATGAAATCAGTGAAGTGGCATATAGCCATGCAGGACGTGACCAACATCATGTTTCTGGAGTCTCGTTAGAATTAGACAAGCGCGACTGGACGGTGACACGAACTTTTAGGATTTTTAAAAAGCCTGTGATGTTGAGTTTTGTGTACAGGGCGAGATCGTGCACGTCTGCAACGAGCGTGGCGACTTCCACTTCGAGACCATGGAAAAGATCTTCAAGTTCGTCATAGGAATCACCACTACCTTCGAGGTCGTCTTCGTCATCAGAGCCTTCGTCAGGGCCGTAATCGGAAGTACGGGGATGAAGAGACTCGGGATCGCCGGGAGTAATCGGAGACTGTTCGGATGGCGAGTGAGAGTCCTGCTGAGCCACGAGACGTTTTACGTCGTGTTCGGCATCACGAATACGTCGGGAGAGTTCCGAGGTCTATCGACATTTGGAATGTAAGTGACATTGAATTGATTGACGTGCGCCATCAAACAACCTTCTGCTTCTGGAAGTCGTGAACCTTGTCCAGCTCTCTCTTGAGCATGGCGGTGAATTCGCGCTCGTCCTTGTCATCCCAGCTGTGGGACGTGGTGCGAGCCTAGATGGAGGCGGGGCGGTTAAAGAAGAATAGATTATGGAATGTAACGGCAGAAACCTTGAGCTCCCGTTTGAGAATGTTGTAGTCGATATAAAATGGCTTCCATTCGTCGTAGAGGGTCGCCTAACAGACCGCGTACGCATTAGCACAAGCTGATGGTGGATGAAACAGAATGCGTACCGAGATCTTCCTTCCAAACTTCATGACGGGGAGGAGGGGAAGAGTTACGTGGACGAGGAAAAGAGAGATAGAATATGATAGGTCGCACAACAACCGACTCGGATATCAAGTCTCAGACCCGACGTGGGAAAACACGCGCAACCAATGGGCCCTCAGCAACAACAGCAGTCCTGTCTCAAACCACCGCAAAATGTCCCACTACACCGCTCAAAGATCCTTCTCTTGGGCACAAGAAGGTTCATCTCGTGAATTATCTCACATGGCGATCATTGAACGTAACCACCCCGCAGGAGTGGCAAAACTTCCATCTTGCAAGTCCTGTTCAAGAACCTGCCATCGAAGCAAACGTTCTACCTCGAACCTACCATGCGCGTCACCAAGCACCCTTTCGAGTGAGTCGTCCGCCGCCCGTCGCGTCCTCTCTTCACAAACATCCTCGAATAGCACTCTCATCCCCCTAGAGATATGGGACTGTCCCGGAAACATCACCGTCGATACCCTAGGGGCTC
The DNA here is from genome assembly GCA_038093355.1 of Boletus calvinii. NCBI lineage: Eukaryota > Fungi > Basidiomycota > Agaricomycetes > Boletales > Boletaceae > Boletus > Boletus calvinii. The sequence goes on along the minus strand of JBBPSA010000012.1, from coordinate 597 downwards.
CTCTCTCTGATTTTGCCAGTATCGTGTTCGTCATCGATATCCGCGTAAGCAAGTACGCGTTTCTTGAAGCGCGAGCTCATCTTTGCACAGGATCTTTACCAACAGCCTGTGGTCAAGCTCGTCGAGTTCATCGTCGCCGCATGCCAAGTCAACCAAAACATAAACCTCGAGGTCTTCGTACATAAAGCAGAGAAACTACAGGAGGACGACAAGATCGGTAGGTTTTTCCATCCACCCGAGACGGTCCACTTAGTGACATTGCGACAGAAAACTTTCGTCAGATACACGAGCGTGTGATGGATCGACTCGTAGACGAATCACCCGAATACGAACAGGTTCCTTTAAATTTCCACCTGACGTCCGTTTATGATTATTCACTCCAAGAAGCCTTTTCGCGCGTCATCCACAAGCTGATCGACTCTTTACCTTACCTTGAAAACCTGCTCAATGTCTTTTGTGCCGTGAGTTTCCCCATGCAGCATTCCATCTTACTGCCTAGGTTCTAACTCACCTTTCAAGAACACGTCGTCTCCAAAGGCATTTCTATTCGATACAACAAGCAAACTCTATGTCGCGACCGACGCCTCTCCCGTCGAC
>JBBPSA010000011.1:0-26318 GCA_038093355.1 Boletus calvinii | reverse complement strand
CTGGGACACCAAAGCAGCAGCCTGGTGTCTTTTCTCGACCCCCCCCCCCCTATTAAGGCCCATCACCTCGGAACCACTGGTGCCTTCACCAGTGAAGTCTCGATACGAGAAGGGTGAAAGACGCTCCTTGAGCAACGCACAGACCCGATGTTGGTTTAGGTGATAAGATCGTCTATGGGTTGATACCCGACATGGATGCGCCTGTCTTAGTTGTCAACAAGCAGAAACAGAGGGGAGGGAGCCAAGCCATGAAGAGAAGGTAGGTGAGGTATTAATCGCTTCCCTACGAGAATCTAGGCCTAGTTTCTTTTCAATGTTCGGCCGCGCTGGTTCTCACGTCGTTCATTCCCAATCTTGTTTCCAGTCTGTGTAGTGCAGGAAGACGCTCCTATCCAACTGTGGACCTAGCTGGTGGGTCTCATGTTGCAAATGGCTTCCTTTTCTTCGTTGTGGTTACCATGATGAGTCTTGTTGAGGGTTCCCAAGTATGAGCCCATGCGCATGTGACAGAACAAGACTGGTAAGCCACAGATTGGTATCTTCGCGAGCGACTGTCCCACATCCATAACTATGGCGAAAATGTGCACAATGATCCCCGCCACCTCTCAGGCACGTTGCGATCTTACCGGACCCGCGGAAATGCCACTGAACCAGAATCGAATGGCTGAACCTCTCAAGTAAGTGACACTACTTCTATGGCATGGACACGTTGCTCAGTGTTATCGCGATCATCTGTGTACCCTAGCCGGGTCGGTTCATCAACACAGCAAAGTACGATGGCGTTCCTCTCGACTCCATTGGTGCTCCATCACAGTGCAGCGGACCGGCAACCATTCCTTCATCTGGATTTATCCTCACTGTCAAACAAGGCCGTTGAAACGTTTTCGTGAGTTATTGGCCACGATCTTCTCGCAAAGTTGAGCCAGCACAGTCAAACCACATGACGTGTGGCTCACACATTCAAGGTAAGGACCGTCAGGGCCGCGCAGCATGGCGACCGCGGCGAGATAACGGAACTCTGTAGACCGGATAACTTACGTCTATTGGCAGCCACGGCGAACTTTAACTAGCTCTCAATATCTCGCGACGTGGCTGGGGGCGCGCCTATGACCCATTGAATCCCCCCACAATGGTGTAATTTCGTAGAATGCTTCGCGAAAAAAATTGGCGGCACCCGACACCCATAGAGCCCACGCTCGAAATGGCACAAATCCAATTGCACGATGACAAGCTACTGCCGAGCGAACACGATGGATGGAAGATCCGGTGGCCGTGTGTATGTATGCGCGGCCACACTTGCAAACTTTCCAATTGTGGGGTTCATAACGTGGCGTCCACAAGTCTGCCTGCAGGTGAAAATCGGGGTGGTGACAACGCACGCTCAGGGACAGGTGAGCGTTTGTGGGCGTTCTACGAACACGAGGATGGTGGGGCAGCACGGGAGAGTAAACACGTGCTCGAGAGGGTCACCTCTGCCGATTTTATGATCTCGGACCATACGACATGAGTCCAGACGGGATGGATAGTGTGCACGTTTCTACACAGCCGTTCCTTGCGGGGTCCTTCGATACGATCTAGTGAGTCCCTGTGGATGTAACAGATAGCTATTAATACGATATCGATAAGACACTCTCGGGCCTCCGTCATGGAACGGGTTCAACCGGGATCGAATGGCAAGGGAGAACCCTACTAGGCGTCATCTCAACTTGAGTTTAGATATAAACCTTGAGTTAACGTTAACTGAGCTAAAAACAGTGCCACCGTCTCGAATAGAACTTAGTATTAATTTACCTAGCCATTGCCACAAGATGGTGCCCGGGAAGACACGCGGCAGAAGACGGTTTGTGGTACTACCACTCCCGGCAGCACATCCGGAGCTCGGCTACATAACATATAGCGTAGATCAACGAGGCGTTCCATTCCGAAGGGACTTCTTACAAGACTCGGACACGCGTATCAGTCATCAGACGGTACGACCAAGTAGTAAGCGGGCCTCGTGCCGCATCGGGAACATTTGTGTCATTGTCCGCGTTGGACAACCTTGTCTAGCGCAAGAAAAAAATGGCCACGGTCGGGGATTCTCCAAAGGGTAGCTAAAGGCAGAACAAGGCCCGTCAGGGACGTTGTGATGGCTACTGAGACTACCAGGCATTCATTCGTGTACGAGTTGGATTAGAGTTTATCTGGACAAGGCGAGGCAGCGAGTTGCCTAAACGGTCACCAACAAACGATTGACCAAATCCGCAAGAAGGCAGGTCATGTCTTGAACATATCTTTATGCTACAAATGGCGCTTTGATGAGTATAAGAACTTTCACTGTCCCCAGTAACGTCCCAAACTCACAGCCTGCTTCAATCGCATTCACGGAACAAAACAACCTCAGCAACCTTTGTCTCCTACTCCTTTGGATCATTTCCCATTCCCCATTCAATAAGTTTTTCATAATGTTCCAGCTTCGCCCCGCCCACCCCATCCAGACAAAAGCCATCTGGGACTCTGAAGACGCGTCCTCTGTATCCGCCATGTACTCCGCTCAGCAATCCTACCCCACCAACGTTCAGCTCCCCCGGACTCTTCAGCGTCCGCCCTACGCCGACATTCCTGCCCAAAACATTGCAGCAGTCGCTCCAGAACTGGTTGGCGTCGCTATCGAGTATGTTCGCCGCGGGCTGCGCGTTCAAGCCAACCAGTGGGTACCCTCTATCAATCTATGATTCTTAATGCTCACGATTCCGTAGAATGCTAGGTGGCATATCAGCGCTCTCGCCCTCCCATCTGCCATCTTCTATGCCGCGGTCGCAACTCCAACAAACGCGATCCCTCACCATTCCGCTCCGTGCAACCTCTCAAGCACCTTCTTTGCCAACGCATGTCCTGGCTCTCTCTAGATCTCAGGACTCTTCTGCACTCCTCGTCCCCTCCCACGCGGTTGTCCTCGCCTCCCAATGCGCGTCCCTTCCTCGTTTGCCCCCTTCTACTGTATCGGGACATCCAAGTGCCACAGTCAGCGTCACCCTCCCCATCCTCCCGCTCTCGGTACCCTCACCTGCCGCATTTGCGCCACTACACACGTTTTTGTATACACACTCCGTTGCTCAATTGCTTTCCACGCTTGTTCCAGCAATTCCCTCCACCTTCCTCTCAACTCTTACATCCTCTCAAGCTATGAGGGGCACACTTTCTTCCGGCCCCGCATTGCACAGGCTTTCGGCACACCTCCTCTCTTCTGCACCGGGGATGGGCGCACTGACCAACGTGGCACAGAATATTGCCGCAGTCTGGCGCAACGCGGTTGCTCTTGGGGTACATGATCCCGAACTCTGGGATTGTCTCGATCTCGCATGGGAAATCGTACTGGGTGCGATGAATCTCGGGGCTGGTGCACACTAAAGGTGACGCGCTGGCGCAACCGACCCCTCAATCTTACTAAAATGGACTCATCCATCAAAATCTCCCCGTCATATCTCTCGAGGAATTTCTCACCGTCATCTCTTTCTCATCTGCAATATTACTACACCCATCCAACAAGCTTCCGAACCCTGTATCCCTTAACACCTCTTTCGGTCTTCTACAGATAACCTTGTATGATTGTTCTCTCTCGGATACCCTCTATTCTACCTCGAGTTAATGGCTCCAGAAACATGTATCTATTACTGCATGAGCAACGAAAACCCGTTCTCTATCTCATCAATTGCGCGATAAGCACAGGTTCATCATCTTCCCATTGTGACCTCTACTTTGTGATTATTACGTACGTTGAATGTCATTTTATGTATTCAACTCGGCCGCCCGTCCCTTGTCCGTTGACATATCGACCGTTGACGGACGCGTCACATAAATCTTTTTTTCAGAATATTATGACTCATCAGCTGAAAAGTTTATTTCTAACGTCATTCCTTGCCGACCTTCTGCAACGCCATTCAGAAGCTTCAAGTTGACTGAAGGCGTGCAATCGAAAAAAAAAAAAAAAAAGAACATTCGAGAGTGATTTCAGTGTAGTTATACCAAGAACAAAGAGAAAAGCAAATTTCAGAGTCTTGTGGCCTCGTGGTATTGACATATTCCCATTTCGTCGACTCTGAAGTCTGGGGTCACTTCAGTCACCTTAGTCCCTGTTTCGATGTTGCTGTGCACTAATAAGTCTATTTAGTTTGACTGTACCTACGTCAGCGGAAATTGGCGATCGTAACTGAGCCGCCGACGCTGCGACGCATCGATAGTTTCATCGGAAATGCAATGCGTTCTAGAACGTCAACGGACGTCGGACGCTAACCTATATATCAAATTTGTGAGGGTCCTCGGGGTAGCAATGTGACTCGCTTGAAGGACAATTCCTGAGCGCAGATGGCCGGCACATCACGACCGTGCCGCCACTGAGTCCGGACCACCCGTCTCAACGACATTACTTCAAGTTGAGAATCATGCGAATGACGTGCTATAGAAAATAACGTCAGTGGAGTGAATGCAGGGCAAAGCGACGAGTTTGGCACCAGGACAGGTGGGTAGGTGGACATTCGGTAGGTTAGCCTGAGCGCGGTAGAATACCGCATCCTTTGTCAATCCTAAGAGAGCCTGACCTTTACTTGCGCAGGAACGGGCAACGGAGGGCTGACACCAAGGTATGGGAGATTTTCCGCATCCCTGATAGCGTACGAACAAGCTGTAAAATGGGACGGATTCAGACTGAGGGTCATGTACCAAATTACAAGGAGGAATGTTCCAACTCTCGCTTGTGATGAATACAGACCCAGCATTATTCATACGCATGGTGTTTTAAGAAGTGATCTTTCATGTGAGATATACAAGGGAGAGAGTATGGTGGGATTCGTGGTGAGGGTGTAGTAAGTGAAGCAACTTTATTTGCCGGCAAGCGATGATCGATATCGTCAACTTGGCACCGCTTTGGACTTTGCTGGTATCCTTGAACATGTTCCACTGCTTGAACCAGCTTGAACTGAACATGAGGCTATGTCAGCATCAACTTGAATGTCACCTCTGCACAGGATAAAAGAAGCCGCCCATCCTACTTATAAAGTTGCTGTTGGGCGCCAACCACCTAGTTCTTATACCATAAATCTCTCTGCTTCGATTGTCCCTCAACTATGGATTCAGAACCTCGACCAATATCTCCTATGCCTGAGTTCGACGTCCGGGCGAGGATCGACCAGTTTTCGTCATTGCTGTCCAGAACCATCATCTGCTTCTATCAGTTCCTGGCTTCAGATAGCGAGTCAGAGGGTCCTCGAAGAAGACTGCTCGACGAATATATCACCGTTGGTGGTGCCGCGAACAGCACCAAGATTCTTCTCGATACCAGCGACGAGCGAAAAGCTGAGGGTTACCTGGATCGTCGCAAGAAAATAGAGAGCCTGTGGGTCCCGGAAGGACCCCTTGCGCAGTTTGCTTCCCACATGGAAAACGCATACAATATCATGTCAAGTGCGATCGAGGAACACAAAAAAGTTGCCACACCGACTCGGAGGAGGGGTCCGTTCCCACTTTCATTGGAGATGTTGAACGAGGAGATTCGCCTCATCCAGGAGTATAAGCAAACGACTGCAGACACGTTGTACGACGATTTTTACAGATCGTAAGTTACTCTTACATCGCATCCTAAATCGTGTCACATGCGCCATATTCCAGCCATAGAAAGTTGGAACCCAAAAGTTGGTCTCGTTGTTACTTGTGGTGCTGATCTAATGAACGTGTGGCTACAGTTCAGCTGGCGCTGGACATCATTGAATGGCTAGGTTTCATCGACATTACCGATAGGCAAGAATTCATGTCGCGGGAAAGGCACGAAGGAACATGCAAATGGATTTTCAATCCGGATGTTTGTAAGTGCTACCACGAGTGGCGGTCAGCCAGAGAAGGGTTCCTTTGGATTCGTGGTCAAGGTACGTTCCGTTTCTTTTCGGGTGCGACTCAGTCTCTCACCATGACACAGCTGCCACCGGCAAATCTGTCATTCTGTAGGTCTATCGAGATCCCCCCGCCATCGTTATAATGTTTTGTTTTGTAGTTCCGCGATAGTCGATCAGATATTCAAGGAACTATGGGAGAAGATCGAGGAACAAGAGAGGCGGGATGGATACAAACGTGAATACGACGAACCGCCGTATATTCTCCCGGAATTCTTTCCTGCGTTCTACTTCTTCGATTTCCGCGACGCTCGTTCCTTGAAGACATCCACCTTCCTCAAGTCGCTCCTTGTTCAGTTCCTGCAGGTCCCGGAGCCGGATCTCGCAATGACCTTCCCTGATCTTTCCCAGCGACACCTGGATGGTCTTCCCCCGCCCACTGATATAGAGACCTTTCAAGATCTCGTTTTACGCGCCATGCGATCGCATGAGAAGAAAGTCATCTTCGTTGATGGTCTAAACGAATGTGATGACGTTCCTGCTGTAATAGCTTTCCTCGAGAGGGCCATGCAGGAGCCAAATGTTCGAGTTTTGGTCGCAAGCAGGCCAGATCCAGACATTCTCACCAAATATCGAAACAGACCTACCGTCAACCTGGGAGATTATATAGGGTATACGAATGCAAACATGCGTGAGTGGCTGATGAAGCGGATGATGGATCATTCCAGGCTCCACGCAATTCCGGAACATAAAAAGATCGAAGTGCTAGATGCTGTCACTAAATGCGCTGAGGGATCGTGAGTGTTACTTCCGTTTCAAGAAGCGTCTACGAACTACTCAACACATTTATAAGTTTCTGGTATGCTCAGTGCGTTGTCGATTCTCTGGAAGTCTGTCGGTCTGTTGCGCAGGTAAACGTCATGATCCGCGAAGCTCCTGCGGATCTCGAGACTATCCATTACAATCTCCTCCGCAGGGTCAATGAAAGGAGTGAAGACGTCCAGCTGATTGTCTCAATGGCGATACGATGGCTCGGCGGTGCACTCCGCCCATTGTCACTTTCTCAAATCATCGAGGCTGTCCAGATTGAACTAGGACATACCCCACCACTCCGTTTGAATGATGACTTGACTGTCGTGACCCCAGACGATATGTTGATGCTCTGCGGGAATCTCGTCAAGATCGATGACCGCACTGCAAGGCTTGGCCTCGGCCATCCGACCGTACGAGTAAGGGCACCTGATTAGACCTCTCGAGATGCCATCTCATACATCTATCTTTTAGACTTTTCTTACCCAACAGCCCCCTGAGGATGAGAAATTCTCCAGGTACTTCTTCGACGCCCATACTATACACAGGGACCTCGCTCTGCGCTCGATCACATACATCATGACAGACGATATTGAAAGGGCGATCACCAAGTCCTACACGCAAGCGTTCATGTTTGACATTTCCAGACGCTACTCTATTGTCGACCGTTGTCCCATGTTGACGTACGTCTTCGAGGGCGGCTTCGAACATCTTCGTTACTATACCCAAGAAGACGATGATGCCATCGACCTGTTGGTCCTTTTACAGAATCACATTCCTGAGAAGCCGGACAAGTTCCGTGAGGTTCTCCAAGCGTTGCATGACCGCACCGAGGATACACCTTATCAATGGATCGTCAAGGAGAAGGAGCTGGCCCTCGGTGTCCTTGTTCGGTTTGGTCCCCCGTGGATGCTCAAGCGCTACTTGCTCCGGCGCCGAGACCTTGCTGAAGGCGAGGAAAGGGACAAGCTGGTAAAATGGGCAGAGAAGATCGGCAGGTTTGATATAAGGGATATGTTGATCGATTTCGAATTACCGGAACTGGTGGAGGAGATGGATGTTGTGTCAGAGGACCCAGAACAAGTTCTTGGGGTGGACGGAGCAGGATGTTCACAAGATGTGGTAATGGCTGATGAGCAGGAGTAGGAACGATTGTCTTCATACCTGAGGGGCTGCCCATGGGAGACTAGATGATCAAGCAGTGATGCCACATGCTTGCATGAATTTTCTCGTTGCTTTTGCTTAATTACTTATATTACTTTGTGGTATGCACACGTTTTCATGATACCAAGAAGATCGGTACTTCTGGGCCAAGGTTTAATGTTACCGGGCCGGTTCATCCCACCAACGTTGCTGATAACTTGTTCAAGTTGTGCAGAATCTCACATGTCTTCGCCTTCAGCTGACAGCCTAGAACTCTCACTGGCAATATTCGCTGGATCCTCGTACTTGGAACTCCAAAATACGACTCATGGAGGACGTTCCTTGTTCGCGACCTCCACTGTTGCGCCCGGGACGCAGATACATTCATGCGAAGCACCTTTCGCCTACATTATTTACAGGGACTACCGAAAAGAAGTTTGCGCCCACTGCTTCGCATATTCCGCGAGTGACCATGCGCCATCCACCGTCGGGTCTTCTCGCGTCTGGAGCATCAAATGGAGTCGAGCAGGTGCAGCGACTGCTTGGTTCTGTAGCGGTGGCTGCAAAGATAACTGGGAACATGATCAGGCATCTACCTTGTTGATGGAAGTGGATACCCTCTTAACCAAGGGTCAAGCTGCGACTCGAAAGCGACTCAAATCACCAGAGGAAGTCAGAGTCAAATCCATGCTTCCTTCTTTCGAGTCTGGAGACAGGTCGATCACCCAAAATATCATCGATGCAGCCTGGGAGAGTGCAAAGGCGCTCGTCGCTTCCAGAGCACACCTTACCCTTTATTGCTCGACTCTCCGTTTAGAGGATATGGAACTCGAGATCGCACGTTCGCTCGCGGCTGCTATTGTGCGTCGATACTGCGATGAGCAGCTTTCCCAATCCGATCCGACGCGTAACCGATCCCAGTCTTGGTTACAGTTACTCAATCTCCAGACGAACGAGCTTTGCAATGTCCAGACACGGCCATACATGCTCACTGCTTACCTGCGCATCTACGTCTTCCTTTCGAACGCACTTCCGAAATACCTCCAGAAATACATATCTACCGTCCGCGAGGTGCTCGCTCGTGACACTGGAAACGCTTTCGGGATATGGGATGACGACCAGAGAGACGAGATGATGGGATGGGGTATATGGATCAGCGCGAGTTATTTTAATCACAGTGCGTCTGCTGCTGTGCAATTGGGACAGGAGTGACAACGATGATTAGGTTGCATGCCAAACGTCCGGAAGAAACGAGTGGGAAAAACACTTCATTTCGAGGCTGCTCGGAGAATTCAGGCCGGAGAGGAACTGTGCATCAGTTACATTGACACGGATTCGCCAGCGGATCAAAGGAGGCGGGAACTGGAAGAGAGTTGGTTTTTCAGCTGTCGCTGTCTTCGTTGTGAAAAAGAAACGACTGAATAATACAGCGTGCGGTGCGACACCTGGTATGTTTTCGAGTAGGAGCCGGATTGTCGTGGCCCAGTATACACGTTGCATGTGTTCGAATGTCAAGAAGTTAGGGGACGATCCGGAATTAGGTGCCAGTGCCAGTGTGTGGCAAACCACGTTCGATCGCACAGCATCATTCACACTAGGCTCACACTCGAGGCTCGGCTTTCTGAGCAACACTTTTTCTCTTTACTACGGCCTCCATGGCGGCGGTTCTTGAGGATCAACAGCATTATACGAAGGGGAAGGGGAAATACGAGCCGCGCGAAGCTACAGAAACTACGCCGCTTCTCGAGGCTGGGTCCAGCCAGGTTAGCGGAGAAGAAGAAGAACTCGACCTTGAAAACAACTCCGTAGCGCGGCGCTGGCTCTGGAAGAGACTGATATTTGTCTTCTTGTGCACCCTCTCCCTCTGCTTCCTCGTCTTCCTAGCACTGGCGCTCCTAGCATACTCCTATGCAACCCGGATTTTCTATCTCTCACCGGATGACGTACTCGCAAATGGTCTCATCTTTCAAGGACCAGACAAAGTAGATGTCATCAATGCCACAGACGGAGGGCTTTGGATAAGATTAGACGCCAGACTGGGTGTTGACGCCGGGTCAATCATTGGCGTAAACACCGACCACGACGAAGGAACGCTGAGCGACTTGTGCAAGTCTGTGGGCCGTTTAGGCATTCATATCCTCGGGACCGTGTCAGCCAACGTCGCCGTGGTCTATGTGTATTCAGACCAAGCTTTGCTCGCAACTGTCTCGGCGCAACCACTGCAATTGCCCATCACCAGTAATCCACCGCATGATTCATCATGGCTGACACCGGTATCCGTACCTGTCTTCGTACGCCCAACAGATAATTCCTCGGACCTTACTCAGTTCGTGGAAGATTCATGGCGCCATGGGGCTGCCTCACTCCGGGCCTCTGTTCGTGAAGTTGCGGTATGGGGTGGTGGTCCCGATGGCAAAGGATGGAGGAGCATGCTCGGCGCCAATTTCCACAACGTTGAAACCCGGCTATCGTTGCCTAGTACGTGTTTCTGTACCCCGTTTATTTGTATTCTAAATACAGGCTTTTCCAGTTCCTCCTATCCCAGGGTTACCAGAGCCAGGCGAGGACAGCCCCTTGCCATCATTCTCTCAGCTTGTTTCGGTCGAGTCCTTCGACATCTCGTCCACGGACAAGGAGATTCAACTGAACGCTCGTGCTTCCGTCATCGACCCTGCACCACCTAGCTTTGAGATGTCTGTCCCTGCATTACCCTTTGTCGTGTCACTCCCAACTGGGAATCAAGATACCTATATCCCTATCGCTTCAGCTGAAACGCAACCATTCTCACTCACTCATCCTAATGTGACGCTCTTTATCTCAGGGAGAATCCTTCCGTTACCATCTACCGCTATCGAAGCAGTGTCCTTATTCGCTTCTCGCTATCTGTCTCTCCAACGCAACCCAATATCCATCAGTTCCCCGTTACTCCCGTCCCTCGTCATCGACACCGAATTTCCCTCGCCAGCCACAAAGCCCAAGGTTTTGCGCGACGTGACGATCCGTAATATGAAGGTCAAACCTTATGGAACGGAATTTTTAGCGAGCGGAGAGGTATTTGGTTTGATCGTGCTTCCGAAAGGCATGAACTTCCAGATGAACGTGAAGCGAATTATGCCTGATATCCTCGTGTTCGATGGAGATGTAGACGAGTTGCCTGCCCCTCCAGGTGTTCTTGGAAACTCTCCGAGTCGCCTCCCACAGCCCTATCCCCCCCGTGCGTTTGGTCACATATTACCCGACGACTGGTTAGATGCGACGAGTGTTTACGATGGCACGGACGAGGAGGGATCTATTTTCTCGGTGTCAGCCTCGATCGTCGATGTGCCCATTCAGGTCCTACCAGGGAGAGAAAAAGAGTTTAGCAATTTTGTGAGCAAGGTATGCTACTAGCTTCGTGCACTCCCTGTTTCATGCGCTCAATTACGGTGTGTTCTAGATCCTCTTTGGCTCAAACGGCGCGACGGCAGGTCTACAAGGCACTGTCGACGTTGGGGTTGATATCATTGGCCTACCCTTCCATGATGGGAACGGAGAAGAGGTCGGATTCCAACTTAAGGGGCTGCCGCTGCAGGGAAAGGTGCACATAGGCAAGAAGGCTTGACCTTTATGTCATGGTACCTATCACGTTCTCTTGGGTTTCCACTTAACACTTTCGACGAACGTCACATCTATCACTCGTTGACAAGGCTTTCTTGTGTGCAGGTACATATCTTACATATATGTATGAAACAGTCGGTCGTTATACACCCATGTACTCCTCCTTATTTGTAGACTTCGATTCGCGGATCTCGGGTGCCTTGATTTTAATTCTAATATTTAACGAGGACGCTCTCACTCCATCTTTTGGAAAAATGCAATGATGAACCTTCAGTGTGATGCCGCTGGCTATTAGATTCCTTGTTTATAAGTTGCGCAACCCCCCATGTAGCGGAAAAACAACGCCTTTCAACTCCAAGGGTATTTGCTAGCTATAAGTACGTGTTGGTGAGAAGGCTTCACTTGTACTTCGGCACACGCCACGTTTTCCCTTAGGTTTAGTTAGATACCCTCTTCAGCCCTTGCATAAACAGTACATGTATCCGATCAGTCGAACTTCATACATACAATCCAAATACAACCTGTAGATTCTGATCCCCGCAAGCGCTCATACCCTGACGTCAATTCCAATGTTTGACGACGACTCCGTTGATAACTTCTTCCTCCACTCCTTTTTCTTGTCCCTGCTTCAGGTCACTCTGGCCATACGCGCTCGTCCTCCCTTTCCTCCATTGTTCCATCGTTGGCGCGACGTTATCTTCACAGCGCGGGTCGATTCCTACTCTCTGCAGCAACGGACTCTCGCGCATGGGTATCAACTTGGTATCGTCATCCGGCCCGGCGAAATAGAAAACCCCTAGGCGGGTATATTGCTGCTGGTCTGGGGGAGGCTGCACGACGCGATGGATGGTCCCCTTGTAGTACCCCCCTGTGAGGAAGTCCAATGCATCTCCAGCATTCACCACCTGTAGATTGACATACCATCAGAAGGCTGTGGCCAAATTAACGGAGTGAACGCTCACCAATGCGTTGTCGATGTGTTTCACCCACCGCCATCGACCGTCCTTGGACAGAATCTGAAGGGCAGCCACAGGCTGGCTCCACAAGATGGTTATGCTCCCGAAATCTAACCTTTCACTGTTAATTATGCGTGCCTTCCTCGGCACTGGTTGAATCTCGGACCCACCAGTGTGTCCTTTAAGCCAGACATTGTTAGTCTTGACTTCTTCTTCAGCGGGGCGTGGATAACTAGGATGCAGGATACTTCTCAGCTGACACGAGCAACATGAGACAAGAAGCACCGACTATTTCATAAACCTCACTGGTGGGCAAGTAAGCAAACTAGTGCCCGAGGCACCATACGATCTAGCGTACCGTAGGTTTCGCCAATGGCGTCGTAATTGTGAATGTTGACCAAAGCGTCTTCGGGTAACTCGAGGCTCAGTGCGATTAATCTGTAGTCCGACTTACTAAGCATGCACCTCGATAAACCGCTCGACATACCGCAAGATCGGATGCAGGACGTTGAGGTGGTTAAACTTGCCGAACTCTTTAATCTCTGGGAGGAACGGGCGAAGCGCCTCTGGATGTTCACGTTTCGTGACATCGCGGTTGACTGTAAACTGCTAAACAAATTAATGTGGAGCAAACATCAGAGCGATGCTTACTGTTGTAATGCTCAAGCTGGTCGTAGACTCCGTTGTTGATATGCTATATCGAGGTGAGTAACCTGGAAAGCGGACCGACGACAATGGCTTACAAAGTAACCTCGAGGTTTGTATCCTTGGTACGATCCAGTCTGTTTCATGGTACCAGCATATACCTGCCTCTCTTCATCACTTACGCCCGTAAAGGGTATATCTGCGATATCAAATATCCTGTCCGTCTATTTTTTGTGTTGGTCGTCAGAGCGAGGATATGGGAGTGATCTCGCCTCCGACTGGCAGCATCCGTGACCGACGACGTAGAAGAACCCGTAGGTCAACAGCGCATCTCGAACCTGGGTGGCCAACAGAGCACGGTTCCCCACACTCTCGAATTTGGATAGATCGATGGTCGGAAGGTCTACATAGTCCACTGGATGATTCTAAGTCAGTAGCCTATTTGATGAGAGAGAAAAGTGTAATCAATAGTAGTCTCAGGATGGTACGTACGATCAGCTTTCGTAGGCGGAGCTGCTTGGTAGTGCGGGACAGGAGGAAATGTGGCACTCGACATAGCAGTGGAAGTCGTCATGGTATTGGGACGCAAGAGAGCGAGGTCAGTGCTGGTAACCTTCAGATACAGTCGGTCTATTACGGAAGTTCCGGATCACGACGAGCCGGACTAGTACCATCTTATCACCGATACCATCTCGCTATAAACTAGTGTAGTACGCTGATCATGACCTACTCCACAGAGCCACTTCCATTTGATGAGACCATCCAGAAAATTCGAGGCGTTCTGGATGCGCAGAAACTGCCCAGTCCACTTCTCGGGATCGTCTGTGGATCCGGTCTCAGCACGCTCGTCAACAAACTTTCAGATACCGTGCAGATACCCTATTCTCAGCTCCCTGGCTTCGGCCAGAGCACCGGTGCGTAATATTTCGAGTCCTACATCGTTAACCTGAGATCGGTCCTTGGGTCAAAGTTGTTGGACAGCAGAGTGCCTTGGCCTTTGGCTTGATGGGTCCACACAAGTTCCCAGTCGTTGCCATGCTCGGACGTGTGTGTGCTTGCACTAGCTTATCGCTCGTCGCCAATCACTTAATTGACGCGGACCATAAAGTTCCATCGATATGAAGGGCACAAACCGGCGGTGGTGACTTATGGGATTCGAACTATGAAGCGATTGGGGGTGAAACATGTCATTAGTGAGTTGGTTCAACAATCCACCGAAGGTCGACACTGAAACCATGGTCGTCAGTTACCAATGCAGCTGGATCGCTTGTCTCGCATATACCCGTCGGAACAAGTGCGTATGGACGCGAGGGTGTTGACCTCCACTGATCCAAAACCCAGTCGTCGTGATCCAGGATCATTTTGCACTTCCGTGTTTGACCGGAATGAACCCATCCTTTGGACCGCTTGTTTCCCCAGAATACCCTCGGTTTTATCCCCTTGGCGATGCATACTCGGTGAGGCTACGAAAACTCGCATTCCTCGCTGCGCACCAGTTACAGTTCCATCGCGATGCGCTGGCAGAAGGCACTTACGCCTGGGTTTCCGGACCAGCATACGAGACTCCCGCTGAAGGTCGGTTCTTGAGGAACGCCGGCGCACATGTCGTTGGGATGAGTACCATCCCAGAGGTTACTGCTGCACGCGAGGAAGGGCTTGAAATCATGGTGCTTAGTCTTGTCACGAACATAGTCGTCATACCCGACAAGTACCGCAGTATCCGGGACGAAGTGGAGGCAGAGGTGCGCAAAACCCGATCGATAATTCGATCTTTTTTCCCTCTCATCCCCATTCATGCTGAGACCGTTTCCACGCTATAGCTCGCTGGCCAGTCCTTGCCTTTGCCTCCAGTTGAAGTTGCTTCTCACGATGAGGTGCTTGCTGCGAGCAAGGAAAAGACGGAAGTCATGGGTAGTCTGGTTGCGAAGATCGTCGAACTCGTGCAAGAACAAGTGGTGAACGAGGCAAACTGATATTGAGACGTAATTACCAATACCACATGTCTTGATCAAATCGTGTGGATAACCCTGGGACCATGTGAGCGTCGACATGTAGCGATGAGCCTGCCGCTTAGCGGGGCAGACTAGGCTGACACGAATCGCGGCCCGCCTGTCTCACGGTCGTACCGCGTTGTTCCCTGCCTTGTCTCCCCCGTCCTTCGATTTTCCAAGCTCCCGGTTACACACGGCCGGCGAGCCTGGTTGACCGCATCCTACAAAAGCCGGGTGTGACCATTCCCTAAGTTTTTTTTTGAAGCCTATAATCGTCGTTATACCCTCTCCGTTGTCGTCTGCGAGCACCACCATGACGATGCAAAGTCGGACAGTCCTTTTCGCAAGACGGTCATTACTGGCACAGGCTAGACCACTCTCACGAGGCTTTGCTACGTCGATGAGATTACGTGAGTATCTGTTCTATCTCCGGGATGCGGTGGTGTTCGGCGTAGGTCGGGAAAGAACCCTGCTTGTCTGGCGTTGTCATTTCCCTGTTATCAGCATGTCAGGAAACGCGCCAGGGCTGACGTACTTGCACCCAGAAAATGCGCAAAAGATTGTCGTTTCAAAACCAGTCGTGGAGCTCGATGGCGATGAGATGACGAGAATCATATGGAAGAAGATAAGGGAGGAGGTCCGTTCTTCCGACTCGCTCGTGCTCTCCACGTTTCTAAAGTCCATTTACATTTTATTCACGTAGCTCATCCTTCCTTATCTTCAACTCGACATCAAGTACTTTGACCTTGGTTTGGAGTACCGTGACCAGGTAGGCAGAAATATGGCCTGAACGCGCTACAAAAAATGACCAGGAGATAGACCAACGATACCGTGACCGTCGAGGCTGCAAAGGCGATCCAACAGCATAAGGTCGGCATCAAGTGTGCGACCATCACCCCCGATGAGGCGCGTGTCGAGGAATTCAAACTCAAGGAGATGTGGAAGAGTCCAAACGGCACGGTTGGTTTCCCCTCTACCCAGGTCGAAGTGGATGGTGCTAAGCAGTGTCTTGTAGATCCGTAACATCCTTGGTGGCACGGTCTTTCGCGAGCCCATCATTCTTGAACGAATTCCCAAGCCCGTCCCAGGCTGGGTGAATCCCATCGTTATTGGTCGTCATGCTTTCGGTGATCAGGTCAGTCCGGTTCCTGATGCGCGCGGAGCTCCGCATTGACCCTTGGCAGTACCGTTCAACCGACTTCGTTGTTCCCGGAGCTGGAAAGCTGCAGCTTGTCTATAGTCCAGCTGGTGGTGGTGCGCCAACCACGCTTGATGTATATGACTTCAAGGGCAAGGGTGTTGCCATGAGCATGTACAACACGGACGAGGTATGCCGATTCCAACGATTCGACAGTGCAACGTTTCATGTCGGTGGTCCTCTAGTCGATCACGGGTTTCGCACACTCCTCGTTTAAGATGGCCTTGTCGAAGAAGATGCCTCTTGTACGTGATTTTCATCTCCGTTGCGCACGTTCGTGGTACCAAGCCTACTTCGCAGTTCATGTCCACCAAGAACACGATCATGAAACGTTACGATGGTCGCTTCAAGGACATCTTCCAAGAAATTTACGACGGTCAATACAAGGTTGAATTCGAGAAGCTCGGCATCTACTACGAACACCGTCTCATCGACGACATGGTTGCTCAGGCCATCAAATCTTCTGGAGGATTTGTCTGGGCGTGTAAGAATTACGACGGTGACGTCCAGTCCGACATCCTCGCACAAGGCTTTGGCTCGCTGGGTATGATGACGAGCGAGCTCATCACGCCAGACGGCCAGATCGTCGAGAGTGAGGCTGCACACGGCACCGTCACGCGCCACTACCGCGAGTACCAGAAGGGCAACGAGACGTCGACGAACCCTGTTGCTTCAATATTCGCATGGACACGGGGCCTCCTGCACCGTGCCAAGCTCGATGGCAACGAGCCACTCAAGCATTTCTGCGAGGCCCTCGAGGCGTCCTGTGTTGAGGTCATTGATGTTGATGGTATCATGACCAAGGACCTTGCGCTTGCGATTCATGGCAAGAACATGAAGAGGGAACACTGGGTGATCACCGACAAGTACATGGATGCCGTCAACGTGAGTCGCTGATATCTGGGATTTGGGATTTCTTGGCACTGATGCGCCCATAACACCAGGCCAAGTTACAGCAAAAGTTGGCTGCGAAGGCTGCGAAGTTGTGAACTGGCTCGTCCATCGATGCGAGTGTGATATATTGTTGTTATTTGCACATATCTATCTATCTGTATCCAATGGGGGGCGGACCCAGGTGTATTATCTCTTGGTGTATTCCCTTTATTCCATTTCATCGTGCGGACAACCTGTGTTACCGTTTTTGCTCTAAGTTACACGAGATGACTGCGGAGACAGGGTGGTTCTAATGGCCGCCACTTGTGTCGTAGTCGAGGTTCCATTCCGTTGCCCTCCACAACGGCCACCTGGCCGCCGTTATGAACCGATTCAGGAAACCTCGACCTAGCGAACCATCCACGATGGCCCCGCTGGCCGCAAACACGTCCAATTCCACTGCTACCACCATGTCGCGTACCATGCAATTGGCAGTCAGTGGTGTTAAAGTGTCTGCCTCTCGGGGCGACGACTCGAGCGGCGTTTCTACCGTAAATCTACAGAAGAAGGGCACATGGTTCTCTTCGCCACTGGCTGCGGCGCCCCGCACAAAGGTTGAGCAGTATTGGGCGACACGAGCTTTGGTGGCGGAAACCTTGCTTTCGGCGCGTGATCGACACCAGGGTGAACTGGAAGAAGTGCGACGAATGGAAGAACGGAAGCGCGAGGTAAGTTCCATCGAACCTTTGGGCGAACGATGCTGACCACCACAAGCGAGAGATTGGGGTTGTATTGCATGCCAACGATCAGAGGCAGAGGCGGTTGGAGCGATTGATGGTCAGTAGTAAACCCATTCCGATGTCTGGTGGACCTTGTGCCATGGAGCAGCCAGCTGACCATGCTGGTAGGTGCTGTGCCTCGCGGTTCTTTTAGTGTTCATGGGCTGGTTGGTGACCAAGATCACACCTGACCGGGGTGCCAAGGGCAGTTCGAGCAAGCCATCACACTTCACCATTCCGATTCTCTCGCCATTCACCTCTGTTGTACGTTGTTTCTTATGATTCTTCCCTTGTTCCGGCGCGGGATTGTGATTTCCGTGTAATAGGTTGAACACGAGACGGGTGTTTTTGGAACCAAGGCCGTTGCTATCTTTGTGCTGGTCATAGGGATCGCAGTGTACGCCGCCGTGAAACACCGGCTTTCTCAGTGGCACGTACGATAATAGCGAGCGGGGCCGCTGCTCCAATTTTTACCTCGTGCATACTCTGGGCCGCTCAAGGGGACAGCGAGACGGTTTTGGAACAATTTGCCACAATCAGCTGCGGAGTTGAGCGATGAGGTGGCATGGGAGGCTTCTTGACTATTTGTGCAGGGAGTCGTGTGGACAAGGAACGGCGGAGATGAGCTTCGTCATTGGAAATGAGCTGGTTTGAATGAAAGGACGGTGGGGTTTTCCGAGTACAAGTCCTATGTTCAATACGAATTCGGAAAAGGGCCTCCCTGATATCGGGTCGTGATGCACTGAGCCAGTTGTGTTGCGTCGACTGAACTCGAACCGGTTCGGATCCGATTGGTCGTGGTGGGAACTGCGCCCCGTCGGTTCGCACAATAAGTTGTTCGCACCACCCACACCATTCACCTTCCTCCACTTCGATCCTCGTCGACGACCCCGTCCTCGCACCAGGCGGCAGCGACAACACACCGTTGGCCCGTCCCCGAGGCCTTTCCAGGTCATCTTCGAGAATGATGTACCCCCGCTCCACTTCGCCGACTGTCGAACATGCAGATCCCTTCGGTCCCTCGGCAGCGCTTCCTCGCAGATATGGATACAGCGACAATGACTCTGACAACGTCGACCCGTACGGACGCAGGGACACCTATGCTTCAGACAGCAGCAACAACGGCCTGAATGAAACCGACAGATACTACGATCACAACGGGACGTATGACCCCTACGGTGAGCACACACGTTTTGGCACACCACCGCTGATTGTTCACACGGCTTTCTAGCACAACAAGATACGGACTCAGACATCGACGTCTATGGGCGCGGTTATGCACCGTCTGCAGAGTCGTTGGGACAATCGCGAATGGGGCCGTCGGAGTCGAGCGCCACCGCATTCGTCGAGTATGTTCCGCCATCTGGTGCCAGGGACCAGTACGCCGCTTGGACGACAGAGCGTCAGATACCGCTCTCCAAGGAAGAAATTGAGGACATTTTCCTTGACCTGGCCCAAAAGTTTGGTTTCCAACGGGACTCGATGCGCAACATGGTCAGTCTTTTTATTTTTTTATTATTTTTTGTGGCGTCGCTCATGGACATTTTTGGTAGTTTGATTTCCTCATGCAGCTTCTGGACAGTCGGGCGTCGAGGATGTCCCCGAACCAGGCGCTGTTGACGCTCCACGCCGATTACATCGGCGGCGAACATGCAAATTACCGAAAATGGTATTTCGCCGCTCAGCTTGATCTCGATGACGCCGTCGGCCACGTGCAAAACCCCGGCCTGCAGCGACTCAGATCGACGAAACGCAGCACACTTCGCAACGTCAGCGAAAAATCTTTGCAGACTGCCATGGAGCGCTGGCGCCAAGCGATGAACAACATGAGTCAATACGACCGTCTGCGTCAAATCGCCCTTTACCTTCTTCTTTGGGGTGAAGCTGCTCAGGTCCGGTTCGTTCCGGAGTGTCTCTGCTTCATCTTCAAATGCGCAGACGACTACTATCGCTCTTCCGAGTGTCAGAGTCGTGTCGATCCAGTTCCCGAAGGACTCTACCTTCGCGCAGTCATTAAACCGCTCTACCGTTTCATCCGTGATCAAGGCTACGAGGTCGTCGATGACAGATTCGTACGCAAGGAAAAGGATCACGCCGACATTATTGGTTATGACGATGTCAACCAGCTGTTCTGGTACCCGGAAGGCATTGCCCGGATCATGCTTACAGACAAGGTATGTCTTTCTTCCAAGTGCATATGTCGGGTGTTCATGCGAAGTGTTCTTAGACCAGGCTGATCGACTTGCCACCATCTCATCGGTATATGAAGTTCGACCGCATCGAATGGAATAGAGCGTTTTTCAAGACCTACTACGAGAAGCGTTCGTTTGGTCACCTACTAGTCAACTTCAACCGAATCTGGGTCATTCACATCTCCTTATACTGGTTCTACACGGCATACAACTCTCCCAAAGTCTATCAGATCAGTCGGGCAGATAACACTGTCGTCAACTCTCCTGCCTTGTCATGGTCCGTAACAGCTCTGGGTGGCGCTGTAGCCACGCTCATCATGATTGCTGCCACTCTTGCGGAATTCTCATATATTCCCGCCACCTGGAATAATACCTCACATCTCTCCCGTCGATTGCTGTTCCTCTTCATCACTCTGGCATTGACCGCTGGACCAACAGTCTATATCGCCATCGCGGAATTTAGCTCAGGTGGTAATTCTGGATCTCTCGCGCTCATCCTTGGCATCGTTCAGTTCTTCATATCGGTCGTCGCCACGCTCTTGTTTGCCATCATGCCTTCTGGCCGCATGTTTGGTGACAGGGTTGGCGGAAAATCGAGGAAGTATCTTGCTAGTCAGACTTTCACTGCATCCTACCCTGCTTTGCCTCCACGGGCGAGACTCGCCTCGCTTGCATTGTGGGCTCTCATTTTCGGCTGCAAGGCTACGGAATCGTACTTCTTCCTCACTCTGTCGTTTCGTGATCCTATTGCGGTGATGGTGAACATGAAGATCCAAGGTTGCAGTGACAAGTACTTTGGCTCCAACCTATGCTCGAACCAAGCAGCTTTCACTTTAACCATTATGTACATCATGGATCTAGTGCTCTTCTTCCTGGATACTTTCCTCTGGTACATCATCTGGAACACTGTGTTCAGTATCACGCGGTCATTCATGATTGGGCTTTCGATTTGGACACCTTGGAAGGATATCTTCACGCGGCTACCCAAGCGGATCTACTCCAAATTGCTTGCCACACGGGAGATGGAGATAAAATACAAGCCAAAGGTAAGGAGTGTCGACACCTTCACCTCGGTACCGCATTGACCCTGAGTTAGGTACTCGTTTCGCAAATATGGAACGCTGTCATCATTTCCATGTATCGAGAGCATTTGCTATCCATCGAACACGTGCAGAAGTTGTTGTATCATCAAGTCGACACGGGTCAGGATGGGAAACGCAGCTTACGCGCGCCGCCCTTCTTCATTTCTCAGAGCGACAAGGGATTCAAGGGCGAGTTCTTCCCAACCGGTAGTGAAGCTGAACGTCGGATATCGTTCTTCGCTCAGTCCCTGACTATCGATCTCCCTGAACCTTTACCGGTCGATGCTATGCCCACGTTCACAGTCCTTACGCCTCACTACAACGAGAAGGTATGTTTCGAAAGAAGCACGGCATAGCCTGCGCTAATGTATGCTTCAGATTCTCCTATCTCTCAGGGAGATCATCCGTGAAGAGGATCAGAAAGCTCGTGTCACTCTTCTCGAGTACCTGAAACAGCTCCATCCTGTCGAATGGGACAATTTCGTCAAGGACACCAAGATTCTCGCCGAAGAGTCGGCAATGTATAACAACACGACCCCCTTTGGTACAGACGAGAAAGGCCAATCCAAGATGGATGATCTCCCCTTCTACTGCATCGGGTTCAAGAGCGCTGCTCCTGAGTTCACGCTCCGCACGCGGATCTGGGCATCGTTGCGCGCGCAGACACTCTACCGCACGGTGTCCGGGATGATGAACTACGCCAAGGCGATCAAGCTTCTCCACCGCGTTGAGAATCCGGAGGTCGTTCAACTCTTTGGCGGAAATACCGACAAATTGGAGCGTGAGCTGGAGCGGATGGCTCGGCGCAAGTTCAAATTCGTTGTCTCGATGCAGCGCTACTCCAAGTTTAACAAGGAGGAACACGAGAACGCCGAGTTCCTCTTGCGCGCGTATCCTGATCTTCAGATTGCTTACCTCGAAGAAGAGTCACCGCGCAAGGAAGGTGGTGACCCTCGCCTCTTCTCAGCCCTCATCGACGGCCATTCGGAGTTCATCCCTGAGACTGGACGTCGTCGGCCAAAGTTCCGCATCGAGCTCCCTGGTAACCCCATTCTTGGTGACGGGAAATCGGACAACCAGAACCACGCGATCATCTTCTACCGTGGCGAGTACCTTCAGCTTATCGATGCCAACCAAGACAACTATCTCGAAGAGTGTCTCAAGATCCGTAACGTTCTTGGTGAATTTGAAGAGTACTCTGTGTCGAGTCAGAGCCCGTATGCTCAATATGGCCACAAGGAGTTCAAGAAGCCTCCGGTCGCCATCGTCGGTGCTCGCGAGTATATCTTTTCGGAGAACATTGGTATTCTTGGTGATATCGCTGCCGGCAAGGAACAGACGTTTGGGACACTCTCTGCACGCTCGTGGGCATGGATTGGTGGAAAGCTTCACTACGGTCACCCCGATTTCCTGAATGCGCTTTACATGAACACGCGTGGTGGTGTTTCGAAGGCTCAGAAAGGATTGCACCTGAACGAGGATATCTTTGCTGGAATGAACGCCATAGGCCGCGGTGGTCGCATCAAACACACGGAATATTATCAGTGCGGAAAGGGTCGTGATCTTGGGTTTGGTACCATCTTGAACTTCCAGACAAAGATCGGGACAGGAATGGGAGAGCAGATGCTCAGTCGAGAATACTATTACTTGGGGACCCAACTCCCGATCGACCGGTTCTTGACCTTCTACTATGGTCACCCCGGTTTCCACATCAACAACATGCTGGTCATCCTGGCTGTTCAATGTTTCGTCGTGACCAGTACGTTCTACTGGGCCAATCCTTTGGGTGTATACTAATCACGTTACCAGTGGTGTTCTTGGGTACTCTCAACTCTTCGGTTCAGGTCTGCCAGTACACTGCGAGCGGAAGCGCACTACCAGGCTGTTACAATCTCACCCCAGTCTTCCAATGGATCCAGCGCTGTATCATCAGTATCTTCTTGGTGTTCGTGATCGCGTTTTTGCCACTGTTCATTCAAGGTAATTCTTCCCTCGACTTGATAATGTAATGGTAATGAATCTTATCCATGCACCAGAACTGGTCGAACGTGGAACTGGGCGGGCGATCATTCGACTTGGCAAGCAATTCATGTCCCTCTCACCGGTGTTTGAGGTCTTCTCAACCCAGATCTACACGCATTCCATCATCAGCAACCTTACATTCGGTGGCGCCAGGTATATTGCTACCGGACGTGGCTTCGCCACGACCCGCCTGTCTTTCAGCATCTTGTTCTCTCGCTTCGCAGGTCCAAGCATATACCTCGGGATGAGAACTCTGATCATGCTTCTCTACGTCACGATGGCGTGGTGGACACCCTATCTCATCTACTTCTGGATCTCCATCCTTGCACTCTGCGTCGCTCCTTTCATGTTTAATCCTCACCAATTCGTGTTCTCTGATTTCATCATCGACTACCGGTATGGTCATGTTTTGTATCTTAACCCACTATAATTCATCTCTCCTCTCAGGGAATTCTTGCGGTGGATGTCCCGAGGAAACTCGCGGTCACACAACAACTCCTGGATTGGGTATTGTCGGCTGTCGCGAACGATGATTACCGGGTACAAGAAGAAGAAACTGGGCCTTCCATCTGAGAAACTTTCGGGCGACGTTCCTCGTGCGAAATGGCGGAATGTGATCTTTTCCGAGGTTATCCTCCCGGTTGTAATGGCCGTATTATTCATCATTGCGTACATGTTCGTGAAGGCGTTCCCCGACACTACTGGAAGGCTACCTCCGAGCCCGTTGATCCGCATCGCTGTCATCTCCCTCGGACCCATCGTCTGGAATGCCGCAGTGCTCCTTGTGTTGTTCCTGATATCGTTGTTCCTCGGACCCATGATGGATCCCACCTTCCCTCGGTTTGGATCTTTGATGGCCTCCATTGCGCATGTTTTCGGTGTCATAGGAATGCTCGGGTTCTTCGAGTTTCTCGTGCGTAACAAACCCTCAGTGATAGCCGAGACTAACCGTTCTGTAGTGGTTCCTGGAGACCTGGAATGCGTCGCACGCGGTCCTTGGTATCATCGCGGTTATCGCCATTCAGCGAGCTGTCCACAAGATTCTGATCGCCGTGTTCTTGTCTCGCGAGTTCAAACATGACGAAACCAACCGCGCATGGTGGACGGGTCGATGGTATGGCCGCGGTCTCGGCTCCCACGTGATGTCGCAGCCTGCTCGTGAATTCTTGGTGAAGATCATCGAACTATCCCTGTGGAGCTCAGATCTGTTGTTGGGCCACTTCCTTCTTTTCATGTTGACGCCACCGATCCTCGTACCCTACATCGACCGTTTGCACGCGATGATGCTATGTAAGACAACTTTCTAGTTAGCCAGGACTATTACTGACTAGTATGTTAGTCTGGCTGCGCCCATCGAAACAGATTCGTGCCCCATTATACTCTCTGAAGCAGAGAAAGCAACGCCGCCGAATCGTGAGTGGCGTTGTGTGGTTCAAATATCCGATTTCTGACTCTCTGGCAGATAATCAAGTACGGCATCATCTACATAGCTTCCATAGTCCTCTTCACCGCTCTCATCGCACTCCGTAAGTTTCACTCGTGGAGTCCCATGACCTGTCTCATCCGTCTGCTCTTCCAGCCGCTGCATTCCGACAAAAGATCCGCGTGAATTGCTCGTTATGCCAAAATCTTTAGCCAGTCATCTCCCATTCATATTACTTGCATCCTATAAGCTATTCACGATTACTTGTACTTTCCTTGTCCTCTCCACCTTGATTTCTACCTTGCGATTTGAAACCTGGACACTTCATCCCCCCGGACATCATTTGACTATCGATTGCGTTACTACATTGGACATACTGGTGGTTTAATGTATCACGGATAGCGTACGACCTTGATGAACACTGCAATATACTAGAGGGTTTCTAGGAGCAACTGTACCACGCCGTCCTCACGCCTGTCATGGCCCCTCCCTTTTGTCATGCCAGTGAATGTTGTTTGGGTGGACGAAAACACTAGGCTACAGTTAGTGACGGAGACACGTCACATCGTGCGAGAAGAGAACTCGGGCCGTGTCACTACTGCTTCGAGCGCAGTCAGTGATCAGCGTTACAGTGGATTTAGAAGCTGCATGTAGCCGACCACACTGTCACCGCTTTTGCGCCGTGTTCCGGGAAACTGGACGGATTTTCAAAGCTCACCCAAAGAACAAATATGAATTCGGCGTAGTTCAGTTTAGTACTTGGACCTCGGTCGTACACGCCAGTTTTTTTTCCCTTTCCCCTCGAGCTTTCCCCGCACAAAACAGCACGCGCTGAGTGGGGCGTACCTGGAGCGCTTGGCGAGCTCGGTAGCGCGCGCGGGCAAAAAACATGCGTCTCAATTTGGAACGAGTAAGCCCTGGAACTTGGAAGAGAACCCAACTCGCCCATTTTCACCTTCGGGAACGCTCCCCCGCTCGCTTCATATCCGTCTAGTTCGCGCAAAACACGACCTGATCGACGTTACGCTCCAAAAAGAGGCCAGATCAACGCAGTCTGGTATCTATCTGACCCACCCGCCATCCTCGCTTCCCGGTCCTGCTCATGGATGCCTTGATGCACTCATCCAACCCCCCTCGCCGGACGAGCAACTCTTCCATCAACCTCCCCATCCCTTTCGTCTCTGGTTCGTTCGCAGGCCAAACCCTCCGCGCCGAATTGACCGAAATTCAAAAGGCCGACCTGGGTCGAAAGTAATCCTCTTCCCTGCCTATTCTTGTCCTCGTCATTAAATCCTTGACGCTTTTCTTGCGTGTGTTAGGTACGCAAGAGTTGATCGGCGTCCGCTCGACCCCCCACCAGTCGTGTTGCTCAAGCTGTATCACATATTCAACCACGGCACGGAAGCGCAATATGAGAGGGAAATCGAGGATTACTCGTAAGTTATGCTCCATCACACGCCCCGTCTGCTTGTAGAGACGCTTATACTTGGGAAGCGAGGTCAATACCCTTGGACTCCTTTGTAACGTCGATCTTTTCCCTGTGCCCGCCGCAGCGCGGGACCTGTCCGCTTCAGGACAGGGTCGGGACCTGCAGCAGGCACACGCTTCACATCATCAGCCGCCCGAGGCACCACGCGCGCCCCTCTACCACCCCCATCCCGACTTGGCATCTATACAGTTGCCACCCCTTATGCTACCCACGCGGCCCGCCATCCCACAAACGACACAACAACCTCCCACCCCTAG
>JBBPSA010000010.1:0-26406 GCA_038093355.1 Boletus calvinii | reverse complement strand
TTCGTCAGCGCCCCTGTCGTGTCGGCCAGTGCGTTAATGCCCACGGCTGATTCTACCGCACCGCCACCCGCCCCTGGTACACGCCCTTCCACAGCACCATCTGGCCTCCCCCCTGATCAGCAAACACAAAGTACCAGTCCGGTAGAGGAGCGACACAAGCGTCCACCGTCGACTGTGTCGTCGGTTCCATCGAAGCATGGATCGCATCCCTCCAAGTCCAAAGACAAACACGCCAAGAAACCGCCTTACCCCCAGACTG
The DNA here is from genome assembly GCA_038093355.1 of Boletus calvinii. NCBI lineage: Eukaryota > Fungi > Basidiomycota > Agaricomycetes > Boletales > Boletaceae > Boletus > Boletus calvinii. The sequence continues at coordinate 26,147 of JBBPSA010000010.1, read as the reverse complement.
GCATTCGTGTTCGAAAGGACCCATCACCGTTCACTAAGCATTGCGTACCACCCGCTGCCCCTGCGCCGTCCAGTGTAGACAGTAACCCTTCTCCACCTGCCCGCCAAGTCCACTCGATAACTCCCAGTCCGGCTCTAGAACATCCACCATATTCGCAGCAACCGACTTCTTTCACGCCAGCTTCCCAGGCCGTGAGCGTCCACCGCGCTTCTGTTCCTCCAAAGCTGGACAGCAGTTCCGTCGATTTCTTGATTCCCTTTAATACAGGGGAGGAGGCGGCGCAGCAGGGACAGATGAACTTGGATATCTCTCAGTCACGACGGTATTGCCAGACTGAGGTCGGCCAAGAGGTATCGACTTCTCAGCCGGTTGCCAAGGTTTCCCCAGGCGTCGCTACCTTTGAGCGACCACACAGCGGTCCATTCACCACTTCGAGCCCTGCATCGTACGCACCATCCACCGGAAGCTACTCGAACATCAACTCACCGTATCCGAACGGGAGTACGCAGTTCGCCACGACGCCTTCGCATGAGCAGCCATCGACATCGTTTGACATGTCAACTTCCACACAGAGCTACTATCCCTATGACCCCCAAACTCAGACACATTCGATGACGCTCGTTGGGGTGACACACAACAGGGATGACATGCCGTTCCAGATGCGGGACCAAGCAGTGTCTCAGAACGGCGGCCTCTTCCAGTTCCCGCACGACAAGTCACATCAGGACATGTATGCTTCAGAACGACACGCGTCGGTGCCGCAGTCGCCCTTTACGGAGCAACACGTGCAATCGATAGGCCAAGCCTGGACCCCACAAACGGAAGAGGGCAATTTTTGGCGTTCTTATGATCCTTTCACGGCATAAATCACGACATGCACGATTCTCTCGCACTTAATGCCATGTTTTCCCATGTCTCGCATGCCTTCTTCGTTCTCTTTGCTTCGTCTCCTCACCTAATCTATGCTCATCTCTGGGTTTTGTGTCGCGGCTTCGATGGTCAGAAGTGCGCACGCCTGGCTGTTGTTATTGGATCCCCCGCGTGTATTGTATCGCCATTTTCTCTCGATCACATTCATTCTCCTAGCTATAGGATTTTTACGTGTACGTCCTGCTTTTTGTCTCGTATTCGTGTTCAGACTGGGATACCTCTACACATGTTACGTATGACTTGTGTTATTCTGTTATCGTCTCTTTTTTCGTTCAGTAATTTCAATGTTAGTATGTAAATGTAGCTTTAGGCAGTGTCTCTGGAATTCTTTAGAATTGATTTATTTCGACCGGAGGGGAGCGTCGGTGGTTGGGGTTGAATTTGGCATTGGTGAGTTTGGCGAGCGAGGGTGGTGTAGACTCGGAATTCGTCGTAGTCAGGGATCGTTGACGACAGTCGTTCAATGTGTATCTAATTGGACCGGGCCCGGTGATGCCCGGTACCATGATGCGGCGTTACGAGTTTGGCGTTTTTCAAGTTTCTCGAGACTTCAAGCTTCATTGACAAGATCTTCAATTTGAACCTCGAAATGTCAGCACGGTAACACGATCGTGACGCGCGGTCCCCAGAGGGTATGTTCTGGATAATAAAAGGTGTGCTACCTCATATTGCATTTCAGGGGATGCCGCTGATGACCAGATGTGTACACATGAAACGTTGAAACACCTTGGCCGCAGATACGGGGCAGTAGTGACCGGTACGTGAAATCACTGATTTCTAATACAGTTTGCTGGCATCGCGGACGCACCAATGGTTTTGGCGTATCACCGTCACCAGGAGATTGAATTGAATAGAAAGATGGTACCTGAACAATACTCGCGAAGGTTCGAACCCCTCAGTGGCCATACACAACGCACCCGCCGGACACGGACTTGGATATTGGACACGCCGACATTGCTGCCGTTGGGACGTGCCACCGTAATGATCGGAGTCGTTACCGCATATACCCAACTACCGACACGTTGGAAATGGTGCCTAACGACACCCCGTACAGAGCGTGAGGTTATCCCATGCTCTTCCAATTTCCTGTGGCATTGAAAATCCTAAAGGCAGGAGACAGCGTTACATTCAGGAACATGCGGCCAAGGTAGGCCGACGCTCGCTAACGAGTTGATTTCCGGGGTACGACATGAATCGAAAAGACGGTTCAGCGGCCCCGGGCTGGGGGCCGATGGTTCATGTCCAGACCAGGGGTATATCGATTGATTTAGTCGACTTTGACAAGGTTTGAATCTTTGATAAGCAGCGGCGTTGTCGAGGTGATCCAGAGGTCTCGACGTGTTTGCCACATAGACATAGAAACGTGTTGGCTTTCTGGACGGCTAGCTTCGACGATGTCTATCGATGGCCTGGATCGGTTGCCTACCTGCAACTACTGAAGCTTGAAGCTCGAGCTTTCTGTTTCGACCTGTGCGTGGACCCGAATCACGACTGGCGGTTGAAACGCGGGAATGGATACGAGGTTTCCAATTGATGCTCGCCGATTCAACGGGCACTCGACCTTGTATTAATCATTATGCAATGGTGCCGCAATTGGTATCGGGGACCACGACGACGGATGTTCACAAGTTACATCGCACGTACTGGCCTAACTTCGGGGAGGTTCTCGGGTTAAGTCGTTCCGCTGAGTTTGTCTTGACGATTCGTATAAACGAAATGGCTCATGTGTCGGCCCGAATAGGAATAGTACCTACGTCAACCTGCACGTATAATGGTGCGGTATGATCTCACTGGGAACCCAAGAAGGTATCCCGCCACTGTCAATTGCAAATCGGCGATAGTATGCCCTTTTCAAAAGCCAAGAGGGAATCTGTGAGATACAGACACTCCCTTTCTATTGTTTCTTGCGCATTTCGGTGTCTGTGAGTAGTCTGAGGAGTGCAGGATACTCATACGTCAAGGTCATGTCGTCCGAACTTCAGTCAGTCGTGTCAAGTATCGTGCAGAACAACTACGTGTCGCGTACGTGCATTGACGCTGGCTCACTTGTTGCTGTGGATCCCACCTCTTTGCCAGTTGTCATCCTCATCGCTATTGGATATGATTACAGTGAGTAACACATGTTTGTTGTGCTACATATTGGACTCACTTTGGCATCGTCAGTCCTCGCCTTATCAGACGAGGTATCGCACATAATCACACTTGTATTTGGAGAGCGCACTGACTGCCGACTCGCTATTTGTAGATTGAATATATTTGGGTTAGCGGACACTTTTCGAGCTGGTCGTGTATCCTCAGGCTGACGAGACTATAGAACAATCCTTGGGGCTGGGTGTCCCTATTGTTCGTTCTCGTGCGTACTCCAGGGTGTTTTAACGACACTATGCCAGGCTGACTCTCGTCACAGGTTCGTTATGTTGGTCTTTGCGGCGTCTTGTATGTCAACGCCTATTCGAACATACATGAGAGGCTAACTCGAGAGATCGGTCTATCAGGATTTTTACCCTCGGTATGTTCAAGATTCTAAACGTTCGGTTTGGTCAATTGACCCAGTCGAATATCAGTGGGGAGTTCCTTTATACCTGGGCCTGCAACGGTGATTTCATACACTTTTTATGAAATATGCGCATGCTTAAGTACACATAGGCGTATGTGTTCACCCTTTACTTGTCATCCACAGTTGCCATTGATTGATACCCTCCAAACAGTTGTGAGCATGTTCATTTAATGTTGCTCGGTTCACTCTGTTCAAAGGTGCTTCCAAGGCAGCATACTCGGTATTTTAGGTGAATGGATGATGATGGTCTTCATTGGTGCCGCAGATTGTGCGTATTTGTGCTGCTCCTTTAAGTGAAGTGATTCAGTGACCCTGGTGATTGCAGTGGTGATGATCCTCCGTGTCTGGGCAATGTACAGTGGGTCGAAGATAATCCTTGGCGTTCTCCTCACGCTCTACGTGCTGGAGATGGTTTCGTTCATCATCAACTGTATTGTCGTCAGCGCCAAGTCCACAGGTATGTAGAGGCCCTAGGTTCATGCCATTGTTGCCGTAACAGACTTATCCGCCCCCACTCGCAACCATCATATAGCGGCTACCTATCAAGTGCTGGACTTTTCATTTTGTGTGGTCGAATTTGAAGCTTCACCCATTTGGGCTGATGTGAGAAACAGTTTGCAGTTTGCGCTCGCTTCAGTCTTGTGGCTTTTAGTGGCTTCCAAATTCGTCGGTAATTCTTATCAAATGTACAAAATGACGAAGGAGTGGCAATTCAGCCGCTATCTTAACCTTTTCGCCAGAGAAGGCATGCTCTACTTCCTCGCGTACGTCCATATCTCATCCTTTGCTTTCCAACAAATAACTGCAAACATCACTCACGCTCATCTTTCTGCGACGCAGCATCCTCCTTTTCGGGATCATCAATGTCCTGAATTTCGCAGGAAAGATCCCCCTGACAGGATGGCAGGTGATAGCGATAGGGTTCTTCAACTACGTCCCTGTGTTCACACTCACCCCGCGTTTCATCGTGAGTGTGCGAGTGCTGCATGCGCGCGAGCTTGGAGGTCAATGTGGACCAAACTATATGTCCACCGCGTCTGGTTCCATGTCGGCGTCTGGGAATGGTCGTCGTGGGACTTCGAGTGGAACTTCAATCATGTTTGCTGGGCTGAGGGAGGAGGATGGGTTTGGGCAGGATGAAGACATAAGGATGGGAGAGCGGGGAAAATGGGGTGCTGCGAGTGGTTTCTGATGGGGGCTATGTATGAAGTAGTACATCCCATTGCAGAATGCCCTGGGATGGGACATTGTGTGTCCCAAGTTTAACTTTGCGGCTCTCCAGACTCCGGGATGGTGAATCTTGTTTATGGTTAGCCTATAGATCAGTCAGTATCTTAATGGCGATTTTACTTCCTCTGGTGTTGAGTAGCTAGGGGTATCACATATAGATAACCGATAGCACGAAGCGAAGAGTAGATCTGTACATGCATACATATGAGTGGCATGAAGCATTCGTGGACGCGCAAGTTACGCATATATCGTACTATTCAGGGTGATGTTGGCACGGGAGACTTTGCCACTGCATCATGATAGCAGTAGTATTGGTAGATGAGTGACAGCCAGCACGCCGGCGGCGGGTACTACGCGAAGAGTCGCACGATCATCGGAAACAATTACCAACTCCAAGTTTAGCTTCCAACTTCTTCAAAGGAAGCAGCATAATCACTGGACGTCCTGGTTCGGTAAGTTGCCTTTCTGTGGCCAAACTCACAAAGTTGGAGCTTGAGCTTGAGGCTCGAGCTTTTCAGTTTCGAGTAGGATGTCGTTTTGTGGACATGTGTCGAAGCGGTATTTGCGGCGTAGCCTTGCGGGGCCCTGTCAGCGAATCATGCAAGCCGATGTCAATGTCACGACAAGACCCTTTCAACAAACAGCTGGCGTGTCACCGATCGGTGATCTCGTGCTTGTTTAAATTCCACACTAGCCCCGTTTCAACTACCCGTCTTGGAGACCGTTTCACATGTATTGAAACATTTTGGGTATGTCCTGGTATATCTTGCCGTTGCGATGGTCTTGACGGTTTGTATTGACACGAAGCATCTCGAGTGACGGCGCTGAATACTAGTAGCGTAAGCGCGGACTCATCTTCCCCACGATGCAACCGGCTATAGCACCTTTTCAAAACCCTTCGAGCACCTGTACTAAGATACACACCCTCGCTGTTGTTTCAGTGCATACTTCCGGGTCATGTCGTCCCAATTGCAGTCAGTCGTGACAAGTATCGTGGAGAACAACTACGTGACGCGTACGGGCATTGGCACGAGCTCATCTGTTATCTGCCGATCTCACCTCTTTGCCAGTTGCCCTCCTCACTGCCATCGGATATGATTACAGTGAGTAACACATGTCCATGTGCTTGTTCGTGTTAAACACAGCTCGGCGTTGTCAGTACTCACTATATCAGACGAGGTGCGCCACATAATCACCGATCTTTCGTGTATCTGGGGATCACGCTGACCAACGGCTCTGTACTTGTAGATTGAATACATTTGGGTTAGCGGTCACTTTTTTTTGGCTGGTCGCGAGTTTCTGACCCTACTGCAGAATAAATCTTGGACTTGGGTATCCATCTTGTTCGTTTTCGTGGGTACTCCAGGGAGTTTTCATGACACCTTCCAAGCTGACTCACTACAGATTCGTTATTTCGGTCTTTGCGGTGTCATGTATGTCAATATCCATTCCAATACATATGGGATATGGGAGGCTAACTCGACGGATCGGTTTATCAGAATTTATACCCTCGGTGTGTGGAGACTCTAAACGTATGGTTCGGTTAACTGACTTAGCTAAATATCAGTGGGAAGTTCCTTCCTACCTGGCCCTGAAAAGGTGATTTCTTAGCCTCGTGTTTGGTGAGATGTGCGCATGCTTATGTTCCCCTAGACGTATGTGATCACTCTTCACTTGTCACTGACGATTGCGATCGATTGATACCCTCTGATTAGTTGTGAGCACGTCCATTCCATGTTACTTGGGTTCACTTTGTTCACGGACGCTTCCAAGGTACCATACTCATTATTATAGGAGAATGGACGATGTTTACTTTCATTGCTTCCGCGGATCGTGCGTCTTTATGTTGTTCCCTTTAAGCGATGTGGTTTAATGGCCATGGCGACTGCAGTGGTAATGATCCTCCGTGTCTGGGCAATCTATGGCCGGTCAAGGATCATCCTCGGTGTTCTCCTCACGCTGTATGCGCTGGAGATTATCCCATTCATCATCACGTGTGCCATCATCAGCACCAGGTTAGAAGGTATGTAGAGCCCCCGGTTTCATGCCATGCACGCTGCTTAATAGATGTATCTACCGTCACTCGCGCACCATTATATAGTGGTTACCACTCAAGTGCTCGACTTTTCCTTTTGTGTCTATGATTTTGGACCTGGTACACCCATTTGGGTTGAGGTGAGAGATAGCTTGCAGCTTGCGATCGCTGCAATCATGTGTCTCTTCGTGACTGCCAAATTCATCTGGCATGCGTTTCGAACGTACAAAATGAGGGCGAAGTGGCAATTCAGCTGTTATCTGAACCTTTTTGCCAGGGAAGGCATGCTTTACTTCCTCGCGTACGTCCACAGCTCATCCTTTCCATTCCAACCGATAACTGCAAACACCACTCACGCCCATCTTCCTGTGATGTAGCGTTCTCCTTTTCGGACTCGTCAACGTCCTGGTCCAAGGGGTCAAGATCCCCGTCACAGGGTGGCATATTATACCGTTGGTGATTTTGGACTACGTCCCTGTGTTCACCCTCACCCCACGTTTCATCCTGAGTCTGCGCGCCTTGTATGTACGCGATCTTCGAGGTCGATGTGAACCGTACCACGTGGACACCGAGTTTGGATTCACGTCGGCCTCTGGGACTCGGAGCGGTGCTCGTGGAACTGCGATCATGTTTGCGGGGTTGAGCAAGGAGGGGTTGGAGGAGGAAGAAGATATACCAATGGGAGAGTGGGGAAAACCGAGTGGTTTCTGAGGGACCACTCGCGAATTATGTGAAGTACGCCCCGTTGGGCACTCAGACTAAACCTGTACGGGTGAAAATTAGATAAATCCGTTGCACAAAGCCCCAGTTGGGATGGATCGATATAAACACGTACAAATGGCCCCTGTGTGCGGCACCATACGTTTGCGCACGCTTGTTCATCGCCAGTCATGCATGCCTCACACGGCGTCACTCGACCAGCAAATTTTGTTGCATCTGACGACAATAAAACTGGGGCTCCGACACATTCTACGGCTCCTGCTTCTCCTCTCCCTGGATAATAACCGACTTGCGGTTGGACGAGATGAGACGAGATGACGAAGAAATGACCTCAACAACATTTCTTCTATGATCGGTTCAGGTTGGAGCGATGTCCGAGTCTCGGCCAGCGTATGTCAATTCATTTGGTCGGCTCTGACAACTTTTGATGGACGGTGGCGTTGCCGATGTCAGCACTCAACTCGTTTACCACATATGTAGCTGGGATAGGCAAGTTTGTTTTTTGATGGGCGCAAACGCCTGACGAATGTCTGTCAACACCCTGGTTCGGTTACCGTTTGCGGCCAAACTCAGCCTTAAGGCTTGAGGCGCGGGCTTTCTATTTCGGTATACTAGTAAGTATGTGGAGCGTTCTTCAAGTTTATATTTCTGTATGAACCAGCAGTCACCACATACAAATGGATCCACGGACAGCCAAAATGAGGCTAAATACCGTGAATTTACACAAGCCTAGGCCCTGAGGATACTGATTGACACTCGCCGGTTGAATCGACCTTGTCGTGGCATCGGTTTGCATTAGGCAGTACGGGCCGCAATGAAACGAAACGCATGGCAACGCCCGCTGCGAAGCATATTCACAAAACCACATTACACGTAGCACGACGAGGTAATGCTCGAAGCTACCTTTGCCAGTGTCTCGAGTATGTCTGCTTGCATTGGTCTTGACGATGCTACTAACGTAAATCTTCTCGTGTACCGGCCCGAATAGTCGCACTAAATGCAGGCCCATCTGCACCACGTCACAGAGTATGTAATATCCCGGCATAAGTTCACGGGAGCGCAAAAACCTGAAGGGCGACTCTAGTATGCCACGTCTCCAGATCGGCTATAACGTGGCCTTTTCAAAAGTCGTTTGGAGATTGAGATACCCGCTCTCGCTGTTGTTTCAGTGTATATTCATACTTCCAGGTCATGTCGTCCCAGTTGCAGTCGGCCGCGTCGAGTATCGTGGAGAACAACTGCGTTACGAGTACGCGCGTTGCTACTGGCTCCGCCGTTGTCTGCAGATCTCACCTACTTGCCAGTTGCGATCCTCACTGCTATCGGATATGATTACAGTGAGTAACACATGTCCGCAATATACTTCTTCATGTTACGCTCACTCTGGCACTATTAGTCCTTACCATATCAGACGAGGTATCGCATACAATCACTGGTCTTGCATTTTTGGATCACGCTGACTGGCAGCTCTATATTCGTAGCTTGAATACATTTGGGTTGCGGACTCTTTTCCTAGCCGGTTGTGAATTTCTGACTTGACTCCAGAACAAACCTTGGACTTGGGTGTCCATCTTGTTCGTTCTTGTGGGTACTCCACGGTATTTAGTTTTTACAACACCTTCCAAGCTAACTCTCGTTACAGGACCGTTATTTTGGTCTTTGCAGTGTCATGTATGCCAGTATCTTTTCAAACATGCATAGGGGGCTAACTTGGCGATCGGTTGATCAGACTTTTTACCCTCAGTATGTTTGAGACTCTTATTATATGGTTCGGTCAACTAACCCAGCTGAATATCAGTGGGAAGTTCCTTCCTACCTGGCCCTGAAAAGGTGATTCCCCAGCCTCACTGTTGATGAAATATGCGCGTGCTTATGTACCCCCAGACGTACGTGTTCATCCTTCAATCGTCACCCACAGTTACAAACGATCGATACCCTCGGAACAGTTGTGAGTACGTTCCTTGAACGTTACTCGGGTTCGCTCTGTTCAAGGACGCTTCCAAGGCCTCATACTTAGTATCTTAGGTGAGTGGGCGGGGTTTATTTCATTGGTGCCGCAGATTGTGCGTCTTTGCGTTGTTCGCTGTAAGCGAGGTAATCAGATGACCACGACGACTGCAGCGGTGATGATCCTCCGCGTCTGGGCAATGTATGGTCGGTCGAGGACCATCCTTGGCGTTCTCCTCACGCTCTATGCGCTGGAGATCCTCCCATACCTGGTCCCGTGTATTATCATCAGCACGAAGTTCCCAGGTACGTAGAGCCCATAGATGGCCTGCATGCAGCTCTAACCGAAGTATCCACCGTCACTCGTGTAGTGGTTACCGCTCGACTGCTCGACTTTTCGTTTTGTGTGATCGAATTTGATTCCCGTTCACCCATTTGGGCTGAGGTGAGGGACGGTCTGCAGTTTGCGCTCGCCGCAACCATGTGTCTCCTCGTGACTGCAAAATTCATCCGGCACGCGTTTCAAATGTACAAAATGACCAAGCAGTGGCAATTCAGCCATTATCTGATCCTTTTTGCCAAGGAAGGCATGCTCTACTTTCTCGCGTACGTCTACATTTCTTACTTTCCACTCCAATCGGCAAATGTAAACATCACTCACGCTCATCTTCCTGTGATGTAGCATCCTCGTTTTCGAACTCGTCAACGTCCTAGTTCTTGTGGCCAAGGTCCCCGTCACAGGATGGCAGACAATCCTGATGGGGATATTGAGCTGCATCCCTGCGTTCACGCTCACCCCGCGTTTCATCCCGAGTATACGGGCATTATATGCGCGCGATCTCCGTCGATGTGAACCATGCCACATGGATACCGAATTTGGTTTTGCGTCTGCACCTGGGAGCGGTGTCCGTGGAACAGCGATCATGTTTGCTGATGTGGGGCAGAGCGAGGAGAGATTGGAGCAGGACGAAGAGATACCGATGGGGGAGGGGGGAATACGGAGTGCTGGGAGTGGTGTCTGTGGGAGTTTTGTTTGAAGCATGACTCAATACCTAAACCCCGGGATGATGGGGCTCGTTGGGTCTCAAGTTTAACTGCGGCTCTGGGAAGGTGACGCTACTCGGGGTTGATAGGCAGATATTTAATGGTAATTTGCCTCGTCTGGTGTTGACGTTGACTAGCCACGGAGGTGGGTGTCACCCTTAGAAAACGCTGTGAAGCTTGCTCCACAGTTCGAAGCCTGGTGAGGATGTAACAACGCTGGTAGTTGAGCAAGAGCACTATACGATAGCGGTTCGCGCTCGCACTGGTCCACTAACAGGGTGCAGGCGGAACGCATTTTGGGGGTGAAGATGGGATTCGACGATGGTGACTTGCAAGCTGGCAAGAGGTAGGAAAGTAAACACCGGGAGTGTCATTCCCGTATCGGGGTAAGGTGTGGGCCGCGGATATGCAGACAACGGTCATTGGGGTGGAGGGCATCAACACGCTGCACACAATGAACGTCCCCTCAGATTCAACCAGGTTGTCACCGGGACTGAAAATGAGAAAGCAACTTGAAGCATCTAGAGCATCATGATTGGCACGCCCGAAGAGTGACTCGGACTCGCGGACGTTCGAACGTTATTCCCGGATTACTTGCTATTCAACATGGCCGATAGTCCGAGTCATGGTGTGTCTTGGACGGATCAGCCTGCTGTTACAGACTTACGGTGCGGAGAGCCGTACTGCCACTGCGGTCCTGGTGTCTCGTTTGTTGCTTCAAGTCGGTTGTGACGATTGCCGAGATGTTCAGCCCGTGGCCTAAGTTGAGAGTGTCTTAGGGCACCAGGATCCGGTTACTGTAAAACCAATCGTACTACTACTTACGAATTAGTATGATGTGGTTGGCTCGCTGGCAGTGACGACTCGGAGTTGACTCAGTCACGCGGCTGAATCCAAACACCCACCCACATCTACTACCTATTACCATGGCTTCGCAACAGTGACAATCATCGCCATGATACAAGACAATAGTATCACTTCACTTGCGGCATACATAGTCACACGACACGGGGAGCAAACCTTCGCTGCATCCCGCGACAGCATGATAGCCAACCCTTTCGACACATCCTACGGCCTCTAGCTTGCCGAATCGCACATTCTCGGTAGTACTACTACTACGGCTAGTAGCAATGGTAGGTTTGTCGCGCTAGTAACAGACAACGAGGAATTCACCACTGCCAACCCGTCCGAGCCGCTTCCCCTCTTGTTCCTGGGACCTGGATACATCGACTCTCTTTAGATAATGTTGTCCTCAGGCTGCGCTTGGACGACATGACGGCTAAGACATATTTGCAACCTCGGCAACATCCTTCAAGTTCCAGAGCCGTACGGTCATTTTCGTGTAAGTATCTATACATCCCCAGTGTTGGCACATAGATTGGGTTCCGGATCGTCCTTCGCTTGTTGATACACTACTAGGCATATACTCACAAAGAGTAAATCTTGGTTCTGATTTCGGCAGCCATGACAACAAACTACCTGACTCTAATCCGGCAGGACTTCATCGTTCTGTCGCTAAAGTGTCTTGCTTTGTCTTGCACACCATGACCATACGACATCTCGCCAACCTACAGCAAAGATATTTGCTCGAGGCACGAGTTCGTCCTTTTCCCTCTGGCGACCAGCTCTGGAGACAATACAACTGGACCTCTGCTCAACTACGGTGAGGCTCGTCGTGGCTTCACAAGCGTGGATATGGCTCTATGAGGAAAATGTTTTCTAGATTCAATGTTCCTAGCATGCCAGGAGGTACCACTGTCATGAGATTGGATGAGAAGTTGATTCTCGGCACAGAACTTGACGTTTTACAACCAAAATCAGGCTAACATTGCCAAGGTTCTCTTTTCTGAAACACGAGCCATACGCGGTCCGTGGGTAGAAGACTTTATGTGTGGAGGCGGACATGTGCCGAAAAGGGATTCCGTGGCCCTGTCCCGTGGCAATGTTCGAGTCCACAGGGTACTATGTTGATTGATTTGGCTGTCAACTTTTGATGGGCAGCGGCGTTGTCGATGTCACCGCTTCACTCCACCGCAGGGCTGGCTGATATGGATAAGTTCGTGTTTCTGGACGGGAAGGTCGGACGATTGTCTATCGACTCCCTGGTTCGGTCCGGTCGGACTCATCCTTGGTTCTTGGTTCTTGAGCTGTCTTCTGTTGGCATGCAGACCATGGCCTTCAAAATCGCATGCCGCGCGGATGCCATAGTCACCACATACAGACGGTCCCGCTGAGTGACTGGCAGTTAAAATGGGCGTGGAATTTATACAAGCACGAGGGTCGCCAGTCGAACGACATACAATGTCATGACATCGGCTTGCATTATTTCTATGTGACACCCATGGCCGCTGCGACATATGTAACGATTTGTTAACAAATCCGCATCGTACGTAGCACAACGGGGTAATACTCCAGGCTACTCTGATCTTGGGTACGTCTTTCCGTCGCATTGGTCTTAACGACCCATACTGACAAGAAGTTGAAGCGCCTCGTGTGCTAACTTGAATAACAGCACTAAATGCGAATTTATCCTCCCTCCCCCCCGCGCCACAAAGTATGTAATATCCCGGCATGATTTCACGGAGGCACAGAAACTTATCAGCAAGCCAGTTGATGGTCCTGACTGGTCCTGAGCATCGGCTACCAGACAATCATTTTACTGATGGACCTGAAGGGCGAATCTTTTGCCACGTCCTATTGTAATGCCCGATCGGCTATATCATGGCCTTTTCAAAAGCTCTTTGGGTATCTGTGAGATACTCTCTCTCGTTGTTTCGGGCCCACTTCAGTGTCCGCGGAGAGAGCATACTCATACTTCAAGGTCATGTCTTCCGAACTGCAGTCAGCCGTGTCAAGTATCATGGAAAATGACTACGTGACGCGTACGCGCATTGCCACTGGCTCATCAGTTGTCTGCCGATCTCACCTCTTTGCTAGTCGTGATTCTCACTACCATCGGATATGATTACAGTGAGTAATATACGCCCGCCATGTGCTCCTTCATGTTTGACTCACTTTGGCATTATCAGTACTAACCTTTTCAGACGAGGTATGATTCTACGTAACCGCTGGTCCTGTACTGTGGGATTTCACTGACTGCTGACTCTATATTTGTAGACCGAATACATTTGGGTTAGTGGACCCCTTCCGGGTTGGTAGTATATCTGACCTGATTACAGAACAAACCTCGGACTTGGGTGTCCATCTTGTTCGTTCTCGTGGGTACTCCTGGAAGTCCTCACGACACCATGGCAGGCTAACTCTCGTTACAGGTTCGTTATGTTGGTCTTTGCGGCGTCATGTATGTCAACGCCTATTCAAACATACACGAGAGGCTAACTTGACAGATCGGCCTATCAGAGTCTATTCTCTCAGTATGTTCGAAACTTCAAATGTACGGTTCGGTCCACTGACCCGGCTGAATATCAGTGGGGAGTTCCTTCCTACCTGGCCCTGCGATGGTGATTTCTTACACTTTTGATGATATACACACATGCTTATGTACTGCCAGACGTATGTTTTCACCTCTCACTTGCTTGTTACTGAGAGTTGCCATCAATTGACAACCTCCAAACAGCTGTGAGCACGTTCATTCAATGTTATTCTGGTTCACTCTGCTCAAGGAGGCTTCCAAGGCGAAATACTCATTATTTTAGGCCAATGCATGATGTTTGTTTTCATCGCTGCCGCAGATTGTGAGTCTGTCATTCGTTTTAAACGAGGTGATCCAATGACCATGGCAACCGCAGTGGTGATGATGCTCCGCGTCTGGGCAATGTACAGTCGACCGAAGATCATCTTTGGGGCTCTCCTCGCGCTCTTTGCGCTGGAGGTTCTCTCATTCTTCATCACATCTACCATCATGATCAGCAAGTTGAAAGGTATGTAGAGCCCCTAAATTTATGCCATGCATACTGCTTTAACAGATGTATCCACCGTCACTCCCGCACCGTCATATAGTGGGTACTCCTCAAGTACTCGGCTTTTCATTCTGTGTGATCGAATCTGAATTCCGTTTGCCCATTTGGACCGAGGTGAGAGACAGTTCGCAGTTTGCGCTCGCCACAGTCATGTGTCTCCTCGTGACTGCAAAATTCATCCGGCACACGTTTCAAATGTACAAAATGACCAAGCAGTGGCAATTCAGCCGTTATCTACACCTTTTTGCCAAGGAAGGCATGCTTTACTTCCTCGCGTGCGTCCACCCTTTCTATTCCAACGGGTAACGGCAAACGCACTCACGCCGGCCTTTTTGCGACGCAGCATCTTCCTCTTCGGATTCACAGATCTCCTGGCCTTCGTTGCCCGGATCCCCATCACAGGATGGCAGGTGATACCGATAGGGATTTCAAACTACGTACCGGTGTTCACGCTCACCCCACGTTTCATCCTGAGCGTGCGGGCGTTGTATGAGCGCGATCTTCAAGGTCGATGTGAGCCGTGTCACATGGATACCAACTTTGGTTTCACGTCGGTCTCTGGGAATGGCGCTCGTGGAACTGCGATCGTGTTTGCGGATGTGAGTCAGAGCGAGGGGGGGTTGGAGCAGGACAAAGAGGTACCAATGGGAGAGGGGGGGATACGGTGTGCTGGGAATGGTGTCTGATGGGGATTTGTGTGAATTACGACCCATCCCTGGTTTTGTGATTGGGGTGCAAGTTGACAAAACTAATGAGGCACGTCGAGCATGTCATCAAAAATCCCTCAATATTGTTGTACATATCTTGAATGTGACTCCCGTAAACAAGACATAACTCGGGAAGCCGCGAGTGACGAGGTTGTCCTAGTTGGCTGTCTGACCAGCAAACGCCTGCAATTTCGATTCTGCGTCCTCCCATGCCTGCAGAGCACCCTTCGATGCATCCAAAGTATCCCATCGTCTACTAACCTCCTGCCTGATGGTCTCCATTCCCTCCCTCTCGTATGGACCAATGCCATGGTCATCCAGATTGTCTTCATCTCTCGTCCCATCATAGTAACCAGGTGCCATGAATGAATACATCCACCCAGTCGATACCGAAAGGCTGGCAAGAGAACGGGCGAACGGGAGCCGAATCTCCTCGTAAATGTGGAGAGCATCTTGGGCACGAGAGAGGGGCGTCAGAGGATGCGCGAGAAGCCGGCCGAGTATAAATGCATCCTAGATATGTTGAGGGACAATGAACAAGCGACGTAGTTATGAAGGAGACGCACGTCGATCGCCTGGACTGCACCAGCACCAAAGTGAGGCGTCATAGCGTGTGCCTAGGGGGTTCAATCTTTTATCAACGGAACGTGCCTACAACACTCGGCGCGAGAAAAACGCACCGCATCTCCGATAAGTGCGACTCTGTTTCGCGTGCAAAATGGGAGTGGCTTCACGATGTGCAGGGCCCACTTGGACGGCTTGTCGCAGACCTGCATCGTGTGCGGCTTGGACCAATCCAGTTGGTTTCGTAGGGTGAGAGCTCACCTTTACCAGCGACCTCACATGAGGTTCGTAGTTGTCAAAGTATCCAACCAGTTCCTCACGAGTCACATCGGATACCCAGCGTCCTTCATAGTGCGTGCCCGTCAAGGTCGGATCACATATGATTGCCGCAAAGTTGATGATAGTGCCTCTGGCAATCGGATAGCTGACAACGTACTAAAAATGGTGGGTAAGTGAACCTGAGGATCGAAGGAAAACCAAGCATGTCTACCCTGCCCTTTCCCGCGTACTGTATAGCAGTGTGAGTGTAAAATTATAAACCGTTTGAGTGAATGCTCACTGCTGTCATCCGTTCGAACGCAATATTCTCCGGGTCTTCCTTCCTCAACACCTCCGCAGGGACGAGGGCACGATATACGGACATCCCTGTGAAAGTCGGATCAATGTATTGCTTAAGATCCGTCTTTTCATCCTCATTGTGTTTGGATGCTGTTTCAAACATGGTCTTCCGAACCGCCGAGCGAATTCCATCAGCTCCAATGAGTACATCGGTCGTCGCCGTAGTTCCATCTGCGAACTCGAGTCTAATAGGTAACGTCGAGTGTCCGTCCTCTTGTCCGGGTTCCACATAATTGACGAGCCGCTTCCCGGAATGTACCGTGCATGAGGTCGGGAGGTGCTTTTCCAGGATGGCTACCATGTGCTGACGATGCATGGAGGAAGGTGCATCTTTGGCTCTTTCATAAAAAGAGGTGTTACTGATGAAAAGTAGGTGGACTTACCGGGATTGGCTCTTTGGAACCAGGGATATCCGCCCTCGCGGATGTCCGATCGCCTTAATGTTGGGCCTAATGCGGCGGCGATTAGACTGAGACTGATGCAACTGAGAATGTTGCTCACCCCGACTGCGTTCAGGATCGAACGTAAAGATTTCTTTGAAATCGTCAAACAGCCCAAGCTCGATCAGGACTCCGTGCGTCTTCTTCCAAATAGAAATTCCTACACCCGCAGTGTCGATAGAGTCGTGAGCTTCGTATAGATCAATGGGTATAGAAGGGTCATATTTTCCGATTGTGATTGCGAGGACAAGACCGCCGATACCAGCGCCGCTGCAGGTGTTTGAGTGACAGGTTCAAACGTGAACATAGCTCCTTACCAGATGGCTACACGGAACTTGGGTCCACACTCAGAGCGCGACAGCGGGCCTGACATTGCGTTTCGGTGAAGTGAAGGAAGTCAAGATATGGTATCTGACCTGCAGAAAGATGGGTCGCTTTTATGTCGTCCGTAAGTCGGATCCACTTGGCCAATCATCGGGCTTGAGCAGTCAAAGTCCAATAATTTACGTGATCCTGATGACACATTTACGCGCGATGAGTCGAACCCTTGAGAACAAAGATGCGATTGGAACGCAGCCGGTAGGCAGGGGGCGATACTGCTTACTATACTGACTTGCAATGACCGCCACTCCGACATAAAGCTGTGAGTCGATGTAGATTTCTGTGATGTGTTCTGAATAGCTGCCCAATATGGAGTAAAATGATCCATATATGAGCGAAAACGAACCTTCTCGCCGTTCTGGCTCCAAGCATTAATCTGCGCCTCCGTTGTCTGCGCACCGTCTCGTATGGTGTATAATAA
Organism: Boletus calvinii; assembly: GCA_038093355.1. Classification (NCBI taxonomy): domain Eukaryota; kingdom Fungi; phylum Basidiomycota; class Agaricomycetes; order Boletales; family Boletaceae; genus Boletus; species Boletus calvinii. The sequence continues at coordinate 8,633 of JBBPSA010000010.1, read as the reverse complement.
GGGTCTTCGAAAATTCTGGACAGGATGGTAGGGCATGATGAAGTAGTGGCGACTGGGAAACGAGGCTGCTGAGCAGCCAAGCTTCACACTTGGTCAAACTTTGAGGCAGAAGACGTTGGTGCATATGAAACTTGGCCTCACTAACACCTCACCAGACTTCGTACCCTGTACGACAGAAAGAAAGCTGTACAAACCCCGCGGAGTCACGAAGGCAAAGAGCTTAGACCGGTCGCCCAAGAATCCACTCCATGAATTCCAAGATCGTATGCCACTGAATAATGGGCCAGTCATATGATCATACTGCGAATATGCTCTCGCCTATCTCATTATTGAAGCCGAGGCAATGCGCCGACGCATGGCGACGACTCACGAGGCCTTCTCTGCATGACGAAAACTGCCAGTGAGTGGACACATACATAGATGATGGAGCACCGGCCATACCTGCATGCTACGAAATGTATCCTCAAGTTTGGACTCTGCAAAATAGTACGGACTAATCCGACAGCGCGAAAAGTGCCTGCCACCCAGATAGAGACATTCAAGAAGGACTGCTCGAGGCGATAGACATTATGTAAGAGGTGTGTAGTTGTGGACAAACATACCCGAAAAAGGAATGTGTTAATGACCTGGTAGTACTATACGTCCGACGGATTCAGAGCGTACAGCCCAACGAAGTACCAAGTTTCCACACGCGGATACCCAGGCCCCAAGTAGTCCTCTGAGGACGCAAGTCGCACCGTCTGCTGCCCTTGAGCGCCATGTATTCAGGACAGACCCGCCCCACGGGCTTTACATCCCAGGAGCTATCCCAACTTCATGAAAACTGGGGATATGAATGGGCAGGCGCCAGTGTCATCACTGGCTGCATCTACGACCCGCAGTGCAGCAAAGTCGGCATTTCGTTTTCACATACTGCCGTGTCTCACCAATCCAGGCTGCCACGCCATCGCACTGCCCTGCCGGCGATACTACGCCAGTGGCCGTAATCGTGCAGTTAGTTTTGTGACGTCACTGTCATCCGCAGCCATTGTGGTGCCGCCACCGCCGGGCACTTACGCATCACTATCAATCCGCCGTGGCAAGTCGCAGCGTGAAGTTCCATGTGGCACGATATTCCAATACGACTATAAAGCAATGATTCCCACCAGAGCCTAAAGTCATCAGAACACGACCAAGAAGATCTAAAAGACTGTTTACCTGAAATCATACTACACGAAATGGCACCCGTCGGCACTCTCTGGGGAATCGCAATCCAGCGCCAAACCCAAGTCGTACGTCGCAGTCACTTCCATGAAGAAACTGGAAGGTCGACTTGACTATGATTCACTTACCCTCGTATAGATCCTTGCCGCGGCGGCCGTAGCAGGCCTTGAGCTCGACACACCACCCGTGGAATTCACTGTGACCAATAAATCACCTGAATACCTCAGCAAATTCCCCATGGGAAAGGTCCCGGCTTTCGAAGACAACAAGGGGTTCAAGTTGTTCGAAGGTGCCCCAATCGCACGCTATGGCAAGTGACACATATGTTCATAGCCCTTGCACCCGGTTAACCAACGACATAACCCAGTATCCTCCCTTGCGCCCGAGTCCGGATTGCTCGGAAAGGACGCCCGTGAAGCCGCTCTCGTTGACCAGTGGATTCACTTTGGGGAGTCCGAGATCGCCGCGTTCAGCTACGAGATCATGGCACTCGTCTCCGGACGCATCGGTCCGTACAGTAAAGAGGTGTGTGCCATCGTCCCGACTCTCATTCAGTTAGGCAGACTGAAACTTGATCGCAGATGCATGACATCGTCCTCGGGAGGCAGGCTCGTACGCTCAAGTACCTCGATGAGCATCTTGCTACGAGCACCTCCGGCTACTTGATATCCGACGCGATGACGCTCGCTGACATTGCGGTCGCGGCAGTGAGCCTACAGGCGGGAAAGATCACCTGTGGTTCGAAGGAGAGGGCGCTGTACCCGAACGTCTTTGCTCACTATGAAAAGGTTACTGCCCACCCGAAGGTGAAGGAAGCTTTCGGGGAAGCCGAGTTTGCGAAAGAAGCGATGACATACAAGCCTAAGACTGTTTGACGAGTAAACCAATACGTCGTCGACTTATGTAGAGTACAGTATGAATGTGGATTTCTTGTTGGAATGATTTGAAGGCTTGCTGAGTCTCGCTTCTTTATGTACGGCACCAGAACAAGCCACTCGAACTTGTTCATTTTCCGCTGGTTATTCAAATTCCCAGTCGATGAAAACCGCAGGCTGTTACCGGCGGGGATCAGTCAATGTAGACTGGAAATTGTTTCCTCCTTGGATAAAACGGAACCGATTCCTAGTGGGGCCGTGACGACGAGAATCAGCAAGAACGTTGACTTCGGTCACTCGACTCCTCATCTCCCACCACCTTCCAGGGCAAAATCATCCTTTACTGTCTCTCGGTGTAGATATACCCATTTGAACCCGGACAAACGTCCCGGACTTGTCCCTCTCTCATCATCATTGGGCTGGAGAATCCGAAGAATGTCGACTACATCTAGTCTCTCAGCTTATCTATTGGAACAGAAGACACGCTTCCTTGGAGAAAATGGTCATGGTTGGACAGCGGTAATGGGCAACGAAGCTGGGGGTACGCCATTCCCAGTCGCATTAGGGTTACTTCAGTCGGTGATCTGTGCTTTTTGTCCAGATCTAGATACACTCGCGAGCTCGATCGGCTTTGCGTGGCTTCTGGCCCATAGACCAACCACCGATACAAAGTCGATCGCTCTTATTACCACTCCTCGCGAAGATTTTTTTCTCAGGGCAGAGAACCTGTACGCGCTACAATCAGTAGGCATCAGGGATGATTTCCAAGAGCTTCTCTGCCCAGAAGATTTGCCCAGACCGAATCTGTGTACAAACTTTTCCTTGGTAGACCATAACAGTCTTTATCCTACTTACGCTCTCCCGGGTGCGCGGGTCACGGCAATAATTGATCACCATGAAGACGAAGGAAAGTATCTTGACACGGCCGAGCCTAGGATAATCGAGCCTGCAGGGAGTTGCGCATCACTGGTCACAAGGGTCATCATGACATACCCAACGCTTCATATACCCCCAGAACTCGCTTCGCTTTTACTGAGCGCGATCGTGATCGACACGCATGGTCTACGAAGAGGCGGAAAGGCGGTTGATGTGGATTATCAAGCATCAGCATGGCTTCTTGCTCGAGCCAACGTCCCATCCGCGAAAAACCTTGTCGAACAAACCGCGGAAACCCCTCAACTTGACTCTAACCACCCGTGGATCCAATCCCTCTCTACCGCGCTCAAAACTATGAAATCCGCACTCTCCCATCTCAGTACCCGAGATTTGCTTCGGCGAGATTACAAAGAATACGCCTTCAACCTCTCCTCGTCCATCTGTGGAACCAGCCCGTGTGCGATAAAGGCGGGCCTAGCTACCGTGCCGCTCCCCCTTTCTTCCTTCTTCTTGCCACCGATAACTCCCGTGGCTGTTGCCACTCAGGACTGGATCAAAGAACGCGGCCTTTCAATCCTTGGTGTCCTTACCACCTACAAGAGCAAGCACGGCAAGTCCAAACGGGAGTTGATGTGGGTGGTGGATGAGAACGTGTGTGGACCGAGACTTCCACAGGCTCTTTTCGATGGATTCGAAGCGAGCGAGGTTCTACAGGTCAGGAGGACCAGTTTCGAACGCTATGGTTTCAATGGGGATGAAAACGAAGGAGATGAGATCCGGCGGAGGAGTACTGACGAAGAATCAGTCGGCGAGCAGACCGGGGTGCCAGAGGCATCGCCGTTCAGCATGGGCCTAGTCGCGCGGGTTTACCAGCAGAATAATGCAGGAGCCACTCGCAAGCAGGTTGCTCCGATTTTGAAGCGAGTGTTGGAGGGTTGAGGAGCACATCACACCACCAGTAATCATACATGTTGCGAAATGCCAGAAGAATACGATTGCACAGAGGTCTGATTACACGCTGTCAGTGGCTCGCAGTTTTCTCAGCCCCTGCCTTGCACCTCCCACATTTCAATACGCCATGGCTGCCCCGCCATCACCAAAGGCAATTCTCAGTCTCTACAGCTCCACACTTCGTGCAGCAAGGTCGTTCAGTTCTTACAACTTCCGCAACTATTTCTTACGGAGGACAAAGGAGAACTTTCGTAGCATCCAGGTACGCGTTGATCGTTTGGTGGGTAGAGGATGACACTGAGCTTCTGGTAGGCTGAGACGGACCCCGCCAGGCTTTCACTGGCATACAACGAGGCTATCAAAGAGTTGGAAGTGCTTCGCCGGAGTGCAATTGTGAACCAGGTGTACGGTGGCTGGCGACTCGCAGTAGAACAGCAGAATGACGTCCAAGGGAGAAAAGATACCTAAGGACCCAGCACCCGTCACGAAAGTATTGACCGATACCAGCAAGAGCGAGGAGGTAGTCAGCTGTTACGATCTGGACCAGAGAGTAATAATACGTCTACTGATTGTAATGAAAAGGGTCACTTTTTAGCGTCTCCCGCGAGGCTCTGCGTTGCCTTCCACTCAGCCTCGGCAACTTTGAGACGATCCTGGAATTCCCTTCTCTCCTTGTCAAATTGCTGGTCCCGTTTTGCTTGAAGCTCCTCAACGGTTTGAACACCTGTCTCCTTGCGCGGACCCCAGCAGTACGCGCAGACAGTAGCGATCGTGAATGCTTGTGCCGCCACCCGCATGCGCATCCATTGGTTGAGCGAGCGTGACTCTCGCCGTCTGAGCTTGATCACCGCCATGGTAAATGCGCCGACCGTCGCCAACGTGCCTTTGTTAGAAATTTAGAAGGGTGTCAAGAATGCTTCGGGGGGAAAACGGCGAGGACGCACCGATGGGGACGAGGGGCTCCTCTTTGAGCTTTCGTAGGGCCCTCTCGCCATAACTTTCGGTGGAACGACGGAGGCTCGGGGTGTGCGGTGTCGCCAGTGGGGAAGTGGACATCGCGGCTGAACCTGAACCGGGCCTTCTCGGATACTTGGTGGTGGTTAGGGTTAGGTTCTTGACTTTGTCTCCGTCGCACCACTGGGCGACCAGACTGCAACTTCGTCCATGGAAAACATGGTGAGTGTCAGGGATACTACACTCTCGTGAAATGATGCACGTCAAGCTCACTGTGCGTCGGACTTGTTCTTTCGGTCTCAAATAGATGGCTCCATGACCTCCAAACTTGCGTACCAGTCTGATCATGGTGCCACTGGTACCGCTGGTTAACTGGCCCACCACTTCTCCACGGATTCAGAGCACCTTGATACCTTTCCTGTGGATTGTGTCTCTGGTTACCTGGCAATATCCACAATAATATTGGCCTTTGTGTGCCACATTGGTGAAAATGTGGTATACGTGTCAAATCGACCATTGTCTTGTCCACAACTCCCTCGGCATGTATGGATTCTATTTAATGAGAGATCTCCATCCTGGTTGTCGTTGCCCTGGTTCGTGGCGCGTTTTCTTCACTCGAGACTCGTCGTCTTGTCCTCAGAATGCTATCTCTTCTTCGCATTGTCACTACTCCTATCACTCTCAAGTTATCACCTCCATCACATCAGCTTTCCCCGTACTCTCCCCTGGGCAAGCGGGCTACATTCACTACGGTCCTTGCTGACGCTAGCAACTCACCGGCTGGTGGTCATCCTCCTCTGACCGCGATATGCCACCCCAAGGGAGTCAACTTGTTCATAACGGATACACTTCCCTTCGTGACCCGGTCACTCCCAATTTGTGATGTCGATAATGATGCAGGGAATGCGAATCCCAGCACGTCTCCCAATTCCACCACAAGCTTCGCACCCACCACATATCCCTATTCCATCTTCCCTGTGTATGGGCCCTTTGATCTTCTGTATTGTGTGCAAACGGGAGGGTTCGGAACTGCGTGGGCAGCAAAAGATCGGAGCACCGGCCGGCTATTATGTCTCAAAGTGTTCCAATCTGTGCAAGACCCGAGCGTATCGAGATCTGTCCGAGCGGAGATCAGAACGTTCAGACGCTTGGTGAAATCAAAAAGAGGAGAGAAGGGCAAACAGTTCATTATGGAACTGAATAGATCCTTCCAGCATGGCACTGACGTTTTCTTCGCTATGGTGGGTCATAGGCTCTCCCTCGCGTCTAACCAGCTCAGTTTCAACCTCAGGAACTCATGACTACCGACCTTGGCTCATATTTATTCATCGAACCGGAGAGGTGCAAATTGCATGCGCGTCGGTGGATGGCACAAATTGTTTGTCTACTTGTGACTCGGCACAGATTCCCGTTCTTACCCACGACAGGCTCTTGGAATCGAATCCCTGCACGAGATGGCAATTATTCATCGCGACATTAAAACCGAAAATATCCTCATCGATTCCCGCGAGAACATTCGAATCATCGACTTCGGGCTTACTTTTCTGGGCCCTCCTGGCATGCCCTTGTGTCAATGGGGAACACACCCGACCGAGTTCCTAGGTACTCCGCCATATATGGCTCCGGAAGTACTGTGGAATAAAAGATTGCCAACCGATCTGAGATGGCCGTATGGCGAAGCGGTGGACTGGTGGGCGCTCGGGTGCATCCTTTTTGAGTTGGAGTCGCGGGATCACCAGGTACTGTACTTATAAGTTCCAGAATCCTGTTCCTTGCCTTATAAGTCTGGGCGTACCCTACAGTTACTTTTCAACGCCGAAGAAGATGTGCGTGCATATGTTGCTTGGACGCAGAGACCATGCCAGGTTGAACAAATGTACCCAAGATTTGAAGGCCTTGATCCTGTCGTTGTGGACCTACTAGAGGGGGTAAGTCTTGTCTTGCTTCCTTGTCGTTGCTTTGGCTATCGTCTGACTTGAATCTTTCAGCTTCTGCAAATCGAGCCTTCAACCAGATATTCCTTGAACAACTTGGAAAAACACGACTATTTTCTGCAGTGTGATGGGTAAGCACGCCTTACGGGGATAGAAGGATAAGGATTAATAGCTAATTTCCCGATCAGTACAAGCGAATTTGACAACGCCGCCGCTCGAGGTACGGATCTTCCAGCTAGTTTTGATTGACATGTGTTTCTGATATCAAGATTGTCACCGCCAGCGCTGGAAAGACCTGTCCGCCCAGACCTCGTACCGCAGTTCACAGAGGGCCACGGGCCGATCAAGGTCATTGGAGCTGCAAAGGTATGCGTAAGCAATGATTGGATAAACTTGAAATGGGCGCACCCAGTGGATAGCTAAAAATACGGATCAAATGGTCGTGTGCTATTACTGTTACAGTAGTACTATCAATTCCATTCTTCCACATGACCAAGCTTTATAAGTTTGATGGCCATATGCCAGGTACTGCGCGCTTTGATGCCCTACGCAAACGTATTACTATTTTTTCTCTGTCTGCTATTGTTATCTCGTTCGCGTTGTACTTCCGGTCATCATTCCTGACCAAATGAAGCGTCAGAAAGGAAGTTTGACGGAACTTGAGGAGTCGCCGATTAGGCGATAATGACTTGCAGGGACGCTCCGACTGAGGGACATCCGCGTATCGGGAAATATGAACCACTCCGCGATCAAATACGGAGCTGTGTACCAATACTATTACAAAGGACAGTACATATGAACCTTCAAGCTGCTGCGCCAGCGTACTTCTGTCTCACTGGCACTTGTGCCCACTGACCTTGCTGCAAGTTTGCAGTGTTCGTTCTTTCCCCGACTTGCCTCTGACGGCCCGGGTGCGTGGTGACGTCTTGTGGGTCCCCAACAAGGTTTTGACAACACAAATGCATTTGTACAAAAAAAAACTTACCCTGTCCCTAGGCGAAAAGCGCGCTATACGCGATTTTGCTGTCGTGTTTTCCACCCTCTTCTTTCCAGTACCAACTCGGGGCCGAGAGTCACTGTCTGCGTCGTTGACCTGACGCGTCGTCCCCAAGTACAGCCGGAAGCCAGAGACGAAAAGGATGGGTGGTTCGGACACTCCGCCTGCGCAGCGCGCTCGGTCGAAGGCCCCAGATTTCTCTGAACTTTTTCGTTCTGCAAATGGGTCTCGTCACTCTTCCCGCACAGGTGCAGGGACTGGGACTAGTCCGTCCTCATCCCCTGCGCCAGGGGAGAAACCTGCAGGCACAAAAGCTTCGAGTCGCCGGTCAATGCTCCCTTTCTTGGGTCGCAGAAAGCCTGCAGAACAGACTGCAGTACCCGCTATGCCGATGCCGAGGAAGTCGGTTGGTGCCAACGCGGCTTATCCAGTCACTACGGTGAACACTGTTCGCCGCTCATTCGGGAATGGGTGAGTGTTGGTTGGTCTCCTTAATGGAGGTGTGTCGTACGCGGCGAAGCCCTTAATTATAGAACCTTGACCGAAACAATAGTCGAGGTACTTTTTGCAGTCTGTTCCCCAAACCGGGAACCATTGCGCGCATCTCCCTTTAAAAGCACATAAACTGACGCGCCCTATTTTCCAGACACGCGGTACTCATGATCACCCCCTCGTCGCACAGTCTTCCCGTAGAGCCACCTTTACCCACCAAACTTTCATCCATGGATGCGCATGCACCATCACTTGGGTCCAAGCTCGCGGCCCATTTCACTCCTTTGCGATCACCTGCCCGAATCAGAACAAAAACTATGGTTTGAGGCTTGTAGAAAGGAGCTAGACATG